>JAWQEG010001510.1:0-132500 GCA_033782935.1 Petrolisthes cinctipes | reverse complement strand
ACCAATTCCACTGCCAACACCTCATCTATCTTCTCTCAATAGTTGAAATCTCTCTCTCTCTCTCTCTCTCTCTCTCTCTCTCTCTCTCTCTCTCTCTCCTAATTTACATCCTTCTTGCCGCTTTTTCTCTTCAATCACTTCCTCGTGGATCCTGCCTGGTTCCTTCTTCCTTCCCTCCTCATCCTTGCTTGTCTTTCCTTCCTCGGTTGGCCACATTCCAGCTTCATTCGCCACCATCTTCCTCTTCCCTACTCCACCATTTTTTTTCAATACTTTTTCACATATAGAATAGCCTATTTACGGTACCTACTTTAACCATCTCCTTGACTAAAATGCCTGGTGGTGGTGTTACAGATGAGGCTGTCCCGTCAGTACCGTGTTGAAGGAATCCCTACCCTGGTGTTGTTGGAAAGCCGGAGTGGGCGTGTCATTACCAGGGCAGGTTGTGACATGCTCACCTCAGACCCCGAGGCCCTACACTTCCCTTGGAGGCCGAGACCCGTTGGTGACATCCTTGCCAACACAAGGCTGGTGGATCCTCAGGGCCAAGACATCCCTAGTGACGCCATCATGAACTCCTACAAGGGGCTCTACTTCTCTGCTCACTGGGTAGGCATTTAGTAACCCTTTTTTCTATAATGTAATTTTTGTTTGTATTAGTTTTTATTTAATGTCGTGTGCAGAGGTAACATGTCATTGTTTGTATTGCAGTGTCCACCATGTAAAGCCTTCACACCTCAACTCGTGGCTGCCTATGACAAGTTTAAGAAAAAAGAAAGCAACTTCACCATGATATTCATCAGCTCTGACAGGTGCTGTAGTTGTTCTATTAAGTTTGTTTGTTGTGTTGCTGATAGTCATATGATATCAAGTACATTTCTTGAAAGACCCTTGGCACTGAGTGAACACTTACTATTACCCTACAGGAGTGAGGAGTCTTGGCAGACCTACCACAGCAACATGCCTTGGCCCAGCCTGGCATGGGAGGAGAAGGAAGCCCGGGGTGAGCTGGCCACTACATTGGAGGTGAAGGGTATTCCCACATTGGTCATCCTTGGTCCTGACAACTCCATCATCACTACCGATGGACGATCAGAGTTTTCAGAAGACCCCAACCTTGAGGTGATAGTTATTCCTGAAGAGGACTGTGTTTCTGATATACAGACATACAGTAAATAGTACTGATGCCACCAAACTTGCCATAAACTGTAGATAGTAGGACAGTGACACAAGGGACCTGTATTAATAATGGTGTGATTTTCTGTTGGTGGTGTCTAAGATCCAAGAAACTTGCAAAGCCTGTAGTGCAATAAAAGGGGCATGTTAATGGTTTAACAACTAACTTATTGCACAAGATTCACAGTCAACAGAGAGCATCTCTTCGATTATTATCCCTCTTTTATCTCCTTCCTTAGTTGTATATGAACCCAGATCTGGTATGACTTGTTTCTAATCATTAATCCATTTCAGAGGTTTCCTTGGCGACCACAGAGTGTACAGGTGTTGGCCCCAAGACACATGGCACGACTTCAGGACACACCTTGTCTCATCCTCTTCACTGGTATGTTTAATCCTCATCCTTCCCCATCCTCTCCACTGGTACAGCCACAATCAAATATCCACCGACACTTTCCTTCCATCGTAGTAAATATCTTGGTAATAAAGAACAACACGTGTATGATTTTGCAGCACCTCATAATAATAATTGAGGGGGTTCAGTTGATGTAAGGTGTTGTATGATTATATTTTGATATGATACTGATTTATTTACACAATGGAAGGAATGTGTCGGTGGTTATTTGATTGTGGCTGTACATTTATTCTTCTCTTTGTCTCATCTTTTTCATTGATATGGTTTTTCCTTTTCGAGAAGCAAACCCATTGTTTAAAAGTAAAGTAAGTATGGAACTCCCAACAGATGGTGAGACTACTGAAGTGCAGTTTGGTCGAGACGTGTTACTGCCGGTAGCGGAGGAATATCTGCTGGAACACTCACAGGAAGGCGGCCTCACACTCCAGTTCTTTGTGGCCGGAGAGGTGAGGTCATGTTAGTCCAATACACTGCATTTTGCTACTACTGTATACAGTACTCCAGAGTTCTTAATTGGGCTTTCATATTTCATTTACTTAACGTCTTCAGTATATAATTTTTCTCTATTTAGAAATCATATCTAATTTTATTTGAAAAGGAGAGAACTATTCCTCTTTTCACTTTGAAAATATCACTATAATTCTTTTACTGATACAGTACTTAGCCAAACTATCCAGTTTGACTTCTCTTTTCATACCGATACCCAGCAACCCAAAACTTCTTAGTAACATTTTCTCTTTGCATTTATGCAATAGTACAGTACAGTACTTACATTTGTAAGTTTTTCAAGATCTTACAATTACTAGATACTTTTGTTCATGACAGTAACTCTAAAATATGCCGTTAAAAAAGAAAATGAGCTGACAAGGTGACTGCCCCCAGGATGAAGTTGGGGACAGTGTACGCGACTTTGCCTCCCTGGAAGACGTGGTTCCCCTTGTGGCCATCCTTGACGCAGCCCAGGGTGCCAAATACCTGCTAGAGGAAGGTGTTGAGGTCTCCACTGCTACCGTACACAACTTTGTCACACGGTACATTTTGAAGGAATATTATATGTTATGATGCTTATCTTACAGGGTAGTCACAAATTTTTCCCAAAGAATCTCAAATAAAATCTGCCATAAGTTTGAACTTATCAAACTCTTTATATGCTTGACATATAACGACATTATGCAGGCATTTTGTCCTGTACACAAGGACCCAGTTATTTTAAACTCGGATCACTGCTTAGACTGCTGTTGAGCCAAAGATATTATTATAATGTAACAAAGTTACTTTTTTCATGTTGGCAGATACATCAAGTAAAAACAACTTTTTTTCTGGTAATGTACAGTAAAATCTAAAGGCAACTTTTTTTTTGCAGGTACACCAACGATAAACTGACTCCACTTTCCATCAGACCACTGACACCAGCTGCCACCAACACCAGCTAACACACCATCATGTTCTATGTAGGACTGTACTATAAGGCATATAGATACCATTTGATGTATTGTTGGAAGAGAATATTTATTATCTTTATTATATGATTACTAGCTGTGGTATAGACATTGAATTACAATATAAGTATTAGTGACTGTGGAGTATCAGCAGCCATATCTGGTATTTTGGTGTTTACAATGGTTGCCAACTCATGTGCTGTGTATGGTACATGTTGTAGTATATTTCAAGATTTGCCTGGAGAAATACAGATTGACCAGGGAAGCTGAAATCTATCCTAATGGTCACAAGGTCATCTCTGTGTTGTACTGTAGGGAGAGGGAGGAGTGCAATATCAACACCAAAGTAGCAGATGTGACTGAACTCCATCACAGTACTCCCATTAGTATGACTATGGGCCATGTGCAACAAAAGTGACTGCTGCTGCTGGCACTTATTGGTGTGTGTGAAGTCATGTTATACACTGGGAGTCTATAGTTCTGTCCTGGTCCGAGGCACAATATGAATCTCTACCAACCTCGCATGCATTCCCCATACACTTGAAACACCATTATTCAATTCCATCATTGGTAGAGATTCATATTGTGCCTTGGATCAGTACAGAACTATTTGACCCCCAGTGTACATGGCTATAAATGAGGCACTCTGGGACACAGCTTGCCAGACACCAATGTTATTCATCAAATCACAAAGTTCTTTCAAAATGTCTGACAAAGAATGGTACTTGCAGTCATCCTCAAAATTAATTTACAATGGTGAATAGATTACGTCTTTCTCATTCAGTAACTTGCATCTATTGGTATAGTTTAAGTATTGAGAGGAGAAATGCATATGGACAGCTGTGGTCAATATGTACAGTGCCCACAAGAGGAATTTTTATGGTAAAGTAGATGAATGTGAAAACTCATTTTACAGATCCTACAGTTTAATCCTATAACATAATGTCTATGAAGAAACTACACCCAGGTGGAGGTTGAAGACTTCATTAAGATCACAGTTTTATTATGGATGGATGTCATATATGTAACTACTCCATTGCTGCTGATGAACTTTAATTGCCTTCATTTTTATATAATTACTTTTTTTTCTGGTGCTTGTGAGTTGTGTCGGGGAAGGTCATGTAAGTGTGTATGTATGCTTGTGTTTGTAGGGACATGATTGGGAGATGAAATATTGCAACTGCTATTGCTTGCCGCTTTGACCGGGATATGTTGAATATTAGATAATCAATGCAAGACATTGATGCTCTGCTTAGAAACGAATGTCAGTATTTCCTTATCATTACTGTTTACTGTGTTGGATTTTAAGTCATCTTTGACACCTGCTCACATACATGGTACTGATGGAGGAAATTATGAGTGTTGTATCTCCACCAGAAGTAACTTAATCCCGTCAGTGGATCCCACACTGCCTGGTGAGAGAGTCCATCATCAATGTTATTATGAAGTAATTATACTACCAGTTGTACTGGTTGCAATTTTTTAGTGTGGAACTTATTATAGTTGACCATTAACAGTGACAACAGACCATATATTGAGGTAGTAATCTTATCCTGTTGTATTAAACAATAAGGAAAATGGATTTATCAAGGCCTAGTTGCAGAAAAGGAAACAGTGACATTCCATTCTTTACATTGTCTGGATTGTGTATGTGGATGAGAAAAACTGTTTATTTATTCATTACTTACAAATATTATGTATTCCTTTAGATCAGCTAAAGTACTGTATATGAAATAATTTCATAAGGTTATTCAAAGACTTGATTGAACTGTGACCCTTGGCATCTAAGATGTGTTTATAGGTGAAAATAATGTTCTTTGCTGTTGTAATAATATTAGTTAATTCTGACTGTGACCTGGCATTACTTTTGGAAAACAGTAAGGATGAACAATACTCTTGGGACATGTAACTTTTCTTCACAGTATTGTAGTTGTTATAGTTATCTCATAGCAGTGATAATAAGTTGTTTTGGTTGTTGATATGTATTAAAGACAGTTGGGTTAATCAAGTCATGGTAGCCTATACATTATGCTAATTGGTGGATAGTGTGAGTGATAGAATGGCACTTCTGCAAGGAATTGCATAAAGAATGAAATGCTACTTTTTTTTTTCATTGCTTTGTTAGATACTAATAGTGAACAAATCATACATACTGTACTGTATTCTGTATTAAAGGTTTCCATCTAATAAGGAAAGAAAGGCAGCCAAGGAAGTTGTTGTTGTTGAGGCATAATAATGTTACTGTATAACTTTCTCCCATGGTCATCAAGAAAAACTAGAATGTCCAAACGCTGCAGGAAATACCCATTTTAATTACAGTATTCCTGAGTTCAGGCTTATACTCAGGTTTTTAAAGCTGGCTTTTGGACATTACCAACAGAATTATTTACAGGGGAGTGGGGCATATTTGGTAAAAAACATCAGCTCAGAAAACTTAGACTAAGTGTACCAACAATTGCAGATGAGTGATATAACATTCAGGGGTATACATATACTGTATTATCACCATGACAACCTCACCAAGATTCTAACCTTGTCTCCACACATCTCAGTGGGTTAAACTAGAGAACTTTCCTTGTTCTGAAGCACCCAGTTAGAGTCTTGACAAGGTTGCAGTACTGTACTAAAATGATGCTATTATATTGTACTGTACTGTATATTGTAGAATACTTAGGCTTGTACTGTACATCTGGACACACAAATCTGTTACCCAGTGACTGAGAAGTTATGTAGGATGTCTTTGATATGGCAATTACTGTTTATGTTTGTACAAGTTATTGCAGATAATCTGATTCATAAGTATGGTTCTTCTTAGTACTGCCTGAATCTAGATATTGTTATAGATACTACGTAGCCATATACATATCGGATACTCTGCCAATCTGGTTTTGAGTGTAGTCTTCATGGAGGATACAGTTAAGCCTCATGATAGTGGACAATTCATGTACAGTATTTCAATGCATAAAAAATATAATTGCCATATCATAAGAAATGTGCAAACTAGTATGTATAGCATATCACAGATTAGTTTGCCTATCATTGTGAGGTACACTTGTGTAACTCTGCCATCCAAATGTTAAATGAACAAGATTGATTATATAACTAGTGTTTGTAGGTATTGTAACATTCCCATTTGCTAAGAGTTTACTCAGATTTAACCCATAAACTGATATGCATTTTCTGTTTACCCAATATATACTCAGGGCCCAAGCATGGGGGAGACGAGGCTATTCCAATATTGGGGCCCGGCAGTCCGGTGGTCTGGGATGGACTCATATTTTTATCATTATTTATTTTATTTTGTTTTATCTTATTTATTTATTTTTGTTGTTGTTAATCAATAAATAAATATGATATGCGACAATTCATTTTAAATTGTTCTGTACAAGACCTTGGTCTGTGTTGGGGTGGATGAGAGATCTATTCAGGAATATAGACATAAGGTATACTAGAAGGGGGCCTAGGCTTCACACTAATACTGGGGCCTAAAAGGGGGGATGCTTGGACCCTGTGACTATTAAGTACTTATGGAATGTACTGTACATATAAACATGAATTTCTTTAATTTTTCTCTGGTAAAATTAGAATGACATAACCACCACAAATAAGACATTTGGGGAACATGGAAGCAGTTTCTGAATTTTAATATACTATAACAGTTTATGGGTTAAAAAAGAAAAGAGAAAAATTTATGTACCAGAGAGAAAGAGGATATTTAGCCTACTTTTCAGAGTCATCTTATAACTGATATTTTTAACTGTAACTCTCCTGAACATGGATGGTTGTTACTATAAAGTTGAGGTATCTTTTGTTTTACACTGACTGATAGACATGACAAGTACTGTACCTTACTTAATTATTCAGTTTACAGAGAGGTTTTGGTCCAGTAAAAAATACAAGACTGTTTACAGAGAGGTTTTGGCCCCATCAAAATACAAGACTGTTTATGAAGAGGTTTTGGCCCCATCAAAATACAAGACCATTTACAGAGAGGTTTTGGACCAGTCAAAATACAAGACCAGTATTTCTTTTGAGAATCCCTAATCCAGGAAGGGATGGTTACTCTCTTGCACACAGTAACATCTTAATTGACCCTGTGAAGTATGTGTACTATCTTAGGTCTTACATCTCTGATATGATGTTTAGCGTAGGAATCAATTAGTAACAGCCATCCATTCTCTAGAGAGTTAATTAAGGACCCCGTGATGTAGTCAGAAAATTGGAGGTGAGATAGTCCTTCACACATTGCCACGAAACACCACCAATATGGAAGGAGCTTGTTTCGTGGCATAGTCAGAAAGAATCAGAAGCCACCAATTCTCATACACGATCTCAGGGTCCTTACGGTATGATATAGTAAGGCTGCCATCCATTCCTTGTGCTGCTATGGTGTTCAGTTCTTCTGGTTATGATTTTGTGATAATGAAGTTTATTTGTTATACCAATAGTAATAATATCTACTGTAGCCTACTCCTCACACAGCTGGCCTATTTTGCTATCAAGTTGGTCATCAGTTATATATTATTGGATAATTGAATGTATCTAAATCAGAAACATATGATTTGAAATATGTATATACAGTAATAGTACCCCACGGTAAAAAGAAAAATGGAACTATACAAGCATTTATCCATAGGTCATGACTCTCCATTGCATTCAAGAACATGCTGTACATCCATGGTGTTGACGATGGTGTGGTACGATGGCTCTGTAGTGTACATGCCTCTGGAGTCATCGTACTATGAGCCATATGCAAGAACATTCGTGGTGCATACGATGGCATGGTACTGGTAGACAAACAACAGAGCCGTCGTACCATTACCACACCATCGTCAACACGTACCACTATGGACGTTCTTGCATACGACCCTATATCACACCATCAATTTTCTTGCATACAGTCGATCCTTTATCTCAACACTATAATACTTTAAACCTGAGGAAATGTTTATAGCTCCATCATTTTATTTTGGTGTGAGGTACACTTGCTGATTTTTGCCACAGTACACTGCCATTGTGGCTTTGTGAATATAGTTTAATTGCCATGTAAGAAAATAAATAAGTAAAGTGACTGGTAGGTGTTATAATGGTAGTGATGTATAGTATTGAAAATTAAACCTGGACACAAAACATATATTTGTGTGTATATTGTTGTATATATTTGTGAAAACTACATTTTATATGTTTTATATATAGGATATGAATAAAGTCATTGTATGGAGATGTGTTTTATTTTATTTTATTCCGTAGCCTTTGGACCGACTTGTATGAATGAATCCTAGCTGTTTCAAACTATTTTTCACAACTCGAAAGCAAGAGAATAAGAGATTTTTTTTAATATACCTTAACCTCGGGACTGTAAGCTGTCAGTAGATGAGACAGTGGTGAAGCTTATAGATGAAACAGTGGTGAAGCTTATATATATAGATGAGACAGTGAAGCTTAGAGACGAGACAGTGAGCTTAAGATGTTGGTTAACTTCTCATTCGGACCTGATAAGCTAGGAAAGTAGAAAAATTATGAAATAAAATTAGCAGCTCGATACAAAATAACAAGAGGATGTAAAGATAAGTTTAATTAAGACATGGCAGACCAAAACTATTTTGCCCAATGTTGTTCATATGATTATTTTCATATTTACCGATTTAATGCGAATTTTGGAAGTTCCTACCCATATATATAAACTCCTTGCCCCGTTCTATGAGGTCAGTGAGTCAGTCAGTGGTTTTATATAAATTAATTATGACTTATAGCCTATCCGGCAGTGCAGTTCATAGCATTAATTAGTGGGCAGTTACTACAATGCAATTGTCCTATATCGGTGTATATATTTTTCTTTTGGGCGGTTAGTACTTGAAAAAGAGCAATTTTTAACCTTATCTTCATGAAAATGTAAAATATACCTTTTATAATCATTATAAGCACGTTATTTACCATTATAATATTAAACTACTCATTTTTAACATCAATTTATCATACTATAATTTGAGTAAAGATAAAAAATATATATATATAAATAATATAATACCAAATGTGGTTGACAACAACACTGTGGTCAACACGTGGCGTGGCGTGGCGTCACTTCGTCAGTACCGCGTCAGTCGTCACTTTTAGCCATTGACGTCGATATATTGGAATTTAATCATTTTAAGGGTAATTATTTTATATCTCTAAATGTATAGCATATTTACTTAGCATTTATAGTAGTGACGTGTACTTGTGATACTCAATTTCCTTTATTTTCAGTTTAAATAAAGGGATAACATAGGCATAGTTGACTTGTTTGTAAGGTCACATGTCAGATATGGTCATGACAGGTCAGAAAAGGTCACTACAGGTCAGATAAGGTCACAACATGTCAGATATGGTCATGACAGGTCACTACAGGTCAGATAAGGTCATGACAGGTCTGTATAGTTACTGATGCTGACGAGGAGGAAGATTAGTCACCGGAACAACTTATAATATTGTTAAGTTTGGTTGTGAGAATATTTAATGTTTTCCCATAATGCCATAGAATAATTATTGATATTAATTTACATTTTGCATTGCTTGGATCATTTTTTAGTCTTTTTGGTAAATATTGAAGGGATGATTAGCTTGTGTTTTCCCCCTCTCTCTCTCCAAAAAGCTGCATTGTGTGTGTGTGTGTGTAATTCACGTCAATTTAGATGTACAATACAGTATATGGTAAGGAATAATAGAGAGTGTAGTAATAATTTTGATAGTTTTTTTTTTTTTTTTTTTTTACTATAAAAAGTTGTCATCAGGTTTACAATATGTAGTTGTGACTTAGTGCAATAAGAGTTGGAATAAAGACACTTAATAGTTAAACCCTTCACAACATAATATTGAGAAGTGTTCAAAAGATATGTGGACTGGTTATATACTGTAGTATAAATACTAAGCCAGACTGTTCCATAATATGATGCAATAAATTGAATTGTAATAAGTATATCCCTGTATTTTTCCAGTGAATGGAGTGAATTTTGTTTATAATCTCAGGATGGACGTGTTCAAGGAATGGAAGAAACCCAAAAAGGATTTTGAAAAGTTACACAGGTATGGTATGGTACACTTCATACCAAAAAATAGTTTTCAAAATGTAGGCTGCCACAGATAATGTCACGAAATTGATTAAGAGATCCTATACTGTATATACAAAGTAGTGTACTGTACTGTACTTGAACAAAAGAATTATATCATAACAGATAGTGTGTTATGGATTGTATGGGCGGTATGCAAGAACATTCATGGTGTGTACGACGGCGTGGTACCAGTACGATGGCTCTGTTGTTTGTCTATGGAGCCGTCATACCAGTACCACGCCATCGTTTACACCATTAATGTTCTTGCATACCGTCCTATGATTGTAGTCATGATCAGTCCTCTCTTCAGTCTAAATATTTTCATCACTTTAAGGACCATATTCAAGAACATTCATGGTGCATACGATGGCGTGGTACCAGTAAGACGGCTCCATAGAAAAGCAATAGAGCTGTCATACCGGTACCATGCCATCGTCTGCACCACGATTGTTCTTGCATACGGCCCTAATATTCACCAACTTGTCATTTTTCAGATCCCTCATGCTTTTCGAGGATTGCAGCACACTGTATCGGCATCAGCAGTGTACGGGAGTGCGTAAATTGAGGCAACTTTTCTCCGATGCTCTTATCATTACGAACGACATCAAGCATAAGGTGAAGGCTATACAGACAACACTCATCACAGCAGACATGATATTACAGACAAGTTGTTTAGAATGATAAAACTGTAGACAGCTATAATTATCTGCCTGGAAGCTTATACAGAATATTTAAACTTTTTATTATCTTCCTGGAATCTTATACAGTATATTTAAACTTTTTATTATCTGCCTGGAAGCTTATACAGTAAATTTAAACTTTCGTGGAATTTCATTAATGGATGTTATATAATAGAATGCTGTGAAGTTATTCACTAAATTATTACATAGATATAACAAGATTTAGGACTAAAACATTTATTCTAACTTTTTTTTTTTTTTTTTTTTTTTTTTTTTTATTTATTTATTTTTTTTTTTTGCACAGGGATGGTCAGCAGTACTCCAGGATTGTTTCAGCACTATTTGCATCCACTTCATCAAGATCATCATTGTCTCAACCAGGTAACTTATGCCAAGATCCTTATGTTTGTACCGTGTGTGAAATGCGAGCTTTAATCTGAAGCAACTGATTCCTCCAAACCATTCCAAGGAACATTTTCTTAATCTGGCCCCGTTTCCTGGCATACTTTGGAGGAATCAGTAGCCCTCCAGTGTACCAAAAGTATATGACTCCCTTAATTTTCTGTATCCGTATTTACTGATCTGATATTGTTTTGGAAGGAATACATTATGGAGGGGAACTGAAAGAGAGGTGAATGAGAACATGGAACATATCATAAGGTATTCTGTCTTTAGAGTCAAAATGCAATAGCACCCACATCTTCATTTTTCATTATTTTGGTTAGTGTGTTTCTGGTGATCTATCTATCTATCTATCTATAGCTCTGACGCCTCGTTCCCTCCGGGAACTCACCCCAAGGGGGTGGCCACGGCAGAAGTGTCTCCAGTTCTCCCTGTTCCAACACTCCCTCCTTACTTGGTCCATCCCTACTCTACCCCTCACGTTTCTCTCCTTTACATACTCTTCCACTCTGTTCTGCCATCTAACCGGAGGTCTACCTCTCACACCAGGTCCCACAACTTCACTTCCATACACCTTCTTTACAAATTCCTCGCCTTGCATTCTCTCCACATGTCCAAACCATCTCAATGTATCACGTTTCACTCTCTCAACCACTCCACACTCAATGCCAATTGCCTTCTCACTCATTCCACATCTCTCATACACACTCTCATTACTTTCTCCATCCCATCTAGTAAGTCCACATGCTCCTCTCAAGTAACTCATTTCCACAGCACCTACTCAAGACTGATGCGCCCTACTCCATGTCTCCGACGCATATGTCAGTGTTGGCAGGATTATACTATTTCGTAGTCCCCTTTTCACTTCCATACTCACACTTCTACCCTTCATAATCCTTCCCAGTGATCCTATGACCTGTCTACCCTTCACTGCTCTCTCCCTAATTTCTCCTTCCATACTTCCATGTTTACACATAACTGTACCCAGGTACTTAAACTCCTTCACTTCCTCCATCCTCTCGCCCCTCAGAGTTATCTCACACTTCGTCCCAGTTGGTACAGCCACTCTGTAAGGTGTAGCAAAGTCAATCACTTCAGTTTCTGCTCTTTCAAATACCATCACTTTACTTTTATCTACATTCACCTTCAATTTCCTTCGTTTACACACAGACTGAAATTCGTCCACCACTCTCTGTAAATTCCTTTCATTCTCAGCCATCAGCACAGTGTCATCCGCAAACAAACTTGCCACCAGGGACCAATTTGCTTCATTCAGTCTCAACTTCACCCCCAGACCATTCACTTTGGCTTTCACCTCTCTCATACAACCATCCATATATATATTGAACAACCATGGTGACATAACACACCCCTGTCTCAGCCCTACACTAATATTAAAACTCTCACTTAGATCACCCTCTACCCGTACACATGCTTTTGCATCTGCATAAAAAGCCTCAATACCTTTCAGCAAAGGCCCCCCAACACCATAAATTCTCAACACCTCTGTCATAGCTTTCCTATCAACTCTATCGTATGCCTTCTCCAAATCCATGAAGGCAGCATACAACTTCTTACCCTTCCCAATATATTTCTCCACTATTGATTTTAATTCAAATATTTGGTCCACACATCCTCTACCCTTTCTGAACCCTCCCTGCTCCTCACTAACTTTATTCCCTGTTACTTCAACCAGTCTTTCAGTAAGAACCTTCCCGTAAACCTTCCCCGGTACACTAAGAAGACTTATTCCCCTATAGCTACCACACTCATCCTTACTGCCCTTCCCCTTATACAAAGGTACAATTATGGCTCTCTTCCAATCCTCTGACACCTCTCCCTGCCTCCACGCCAATGTACATATAAGCAACATCCACTCCACCACTACCTCCCCCCCACACTTTAACATTTCAGCAGTTATCCCATCCACCCCCGGTGCCTTTCCCATCTTCAACTTTCCTATTGCTTTCCTAACCTCTTCCCTTCCTAATTCTCCCTGTACATCCTGTCGTCTACCACCTGCTTCCATCCTCATGCATGTCACCACCGCCTCCCCTCCCATCCCCCCATTCATCAACCGATCAAAATGCCTCTTCCACACTTCTTTCACTTCCTCACTTCTACTTACAGTAACTCCATCCTCTCTCTTCATTCTCACACTACCAGACTTTCCTTCTCCTCTTTCTCTTTTCACCTCCTTCCAGAATAATTTCTTGTTCTCTTTAAACTTTTCACTCAGCTTCATACCAAACTCCTCTTCCACTCTCCTTTTACTCTCACTCACCATCCTTTTCACTTGTCTCTTACACACATTATATTCTCTTTTCCATCTCTCTCTCACTTCTTCCGGCACATTCCTCTGTAGTGTTCTCCTATATGCCTTCCTCTTATCCTCTACAGCATCTTTCACTTCTTCTGTCCACCAAGCACTCCCTTTCTTGCCCCTCTTCTGTGACTTATATCCTACTACCTCTGCTGCTGTCCTTAATACTCTCATCTTAAACATTTCATACACCGCATTCACTCCCACTCCCTCCCCTATCCCCATCCTTACATCCCCCAGCACCTCACCCACCCTCCTCTTATATTCCTCCCTATACTCTTCTACATCTAATTTCCCACTTGCCACCTCCCTCTTATTTCTCACCCCTTCATCCCTCCTACTATACTCCCACTTAACCCTAACCTTCATCCTCTAGTGAGTCAAGATAATATTCTAAATACTGCAAACTTTAGAATAAACAAAGTACAGTATATATGCATTAAGGACCCTGTGAGCATGTATGAAAATTGGAGGCTTCTGATTCCTCCTGACCATACCACGAAACAAGCTCCTTCCCTATAGGTGGTGTTTCGTGGCAATATTTGAAGGACTCATATATCTCCAATATTCTGACTACATCACAGGGTCCCTTAAAAATCTATTTGCTGGGAGGGACCTGCTGGTTTTTATTCATTGGACCAGAAAAATCCACCGTAGTTCACTGATATATGACTAACACTGTTTGAATCATAAAGGGGATTAATATACTTTTGAAAGATTGGAGCACCTTGATTCCTCCAAAATATACCAGGAAACAGACCCAGATGAAGAAAAATAATGGTATCCTGTTGCCTGGAATAGTTTGGAGGAATCATTTGCTCCAGATTTACCAACAATGTACTACCCCCTTAACAATCTTTGTATTATTTATGACTAACAGCATCTATTAATTGCCATAAGAAGTTGTTTATCATTAGCTTTATTGTTTGGTTTTCCTTTCAACAGAAGAAAGAAGATGATAAAGGAGACAGAAGAAACTATAGGAGATAACTTGAGACTTGTATATGAAGTTCTAGGTAAGAACAATTACTGTAACTTCTTATGAATATTTTGATTAGAGTTTCATATGACTAAATCTCCCACATGCATTATGACGTATTTTACTGTTTTGGTGGGATAGTTAATGGCAGAAGATTAGAGTGAAGCTATAATTGTACGACTATATTGTACAGTACTAGTTGAAGAGGATGGGTAGCCTACAATACACCAATCTTATAGACCTCTCTTAATCTTTCCATCCTGGTAGCCTGAAGAAAACTGTTGTCTTCTGAAATGTATACAATAAATAGCCATTTATTTCCAAACCATTCCCTTTCTCCTCTTCAGCAATCAGTTTCCGATATTCTTTTGAATTTGCCATGTTTTCTCTTTCTCTGTCTTCCTCTCAAACAGTTTATGATCAGAGCTTTTGCACTGCATTAAAAGTTTTCTACTAACCTACTAACTTATTACCTCTCTTGTTTGTGCTTATGTTGCTTAGGGTGCAAGGGAGATGCGGTGGTATATGCTGCACTGACAGCCGCTGCTGTCACCACTGATAGTTCTGGTCTCTCCTATGTTTCGCAGGCACATGCATTTGGTGCTCTTGTCAAGTAAGAATTTATTATTACTGTATGTAATTTTGATCCATTCACATTTTTTTGCTGCCCTTATGTAATGTACATTGTTAGATTCTCTTTTAATAGTAGCTGTTATACAATGTACTTTAGTGTGCTGGAGGGTTACTTGTGTACTGTTGTAATGACATACTAAGGAAGATGTACAAACCACACTGAACCCTTCCCCATTTTCTGACCAAAAATTTTTATTAGTGTTTGGTATTGCAGGCTGGAGGATTTGCAATTATGTGAAGTGCGTCAATTACAATATTGATAATGACTTTTTAATCCAACAGAGAAGTATTGAGAAGCTACATAGATGTCACAAATCCTGTAGTGATAATGTGGTGTGTGATGCTGGGCAAACTGTGGCTAAACATCACCAAGCCAGAGTTTGTTCCAGATGTCAAAGAGACAGTTCTCCAACTCCTGCCTTCCACTGTGTTTTATCAATCATGTAAGTGGGTTTTGGGCTCATGTAGCTAATTGTTGGTAAAAGTTACTTGTTCTAAATAGAATTCAACAATAATTTTTGTAGACCAGAGGTGGTACATAAGAGCTTTGTTAGTTGTTGTTGTTGTCGTCGATGTTCTCCCGCTTTGTTAGTTTTCTGTTGTGCTTTGTACTCGGAAAAATGCAGCTCAAATTTTTTTTCTTTCTTTTTTCAGATGAGGATGCTAATATATCATTTAAGTCAACCAAGAAACTCCTGCGGAAATCAGTTCATTCACTGGCAAAGGTAAGAAACCCTCCATGACATATATCAGAGACTACAGTAGTATATTTGTCAGTTAGCTCCCCTGTCTCGAGAGCCTCTCAACCATGTCAGGTCTTTCATGCTGAGAAGTGAACTGTGACATACTGTATTATTCAATCAGAGACATTAAGTTGCAGTGCTGTGAATTGTCATGAAATTTTTGTTACCAGATGGTTCCTGCAGTGAGAGAGGACCCAGTAGTTGACAAAAATGCATTACTTGTAGAGCTCGAGGTAAGTTCCTTTCTGTGTTTTTGCTTTGCTTCTGTGGTATTTTAGTATTTATACAGTTATGTACTTTAAAAAAGAATGGGGAGTTAAGAAGTTTTTTAACACTTACTGTATAGCTTCGTCCATTTAGAATATATTAACCATTGCCAATACGATTTATGAGTTAAAACCATTGGTGAGGAATTAAAAGAGGTTTGCTATATTAAGGACCTTGTGAATGTGTATGAGACTTGGTGGCTTCTGATTCCTCCTGACCATGCCACGAAACAAATTCCTTCCCTATAGGTGGTGTTTTGTGGCAATGTTTGAAGGACTCCCTAACCTCCAATTTTCTGACTACATCACGTGGGTCCTTAAGATGAACTAGTAGCGTAGGAAATGGCTCTTGATAATATTGTGAGGTTTGTGTCCTCTTTGATGGATGGAGTGGAAATAACCTACTTGAGAAGTGGTAGTTAGATAAGGATCACAGAGCCTTTTATATATATATATATATATGTTCTGACACTGGACAGAGGCTAAGGAATGGAAAAATCACTATTATTTATCTAAGGTAATAATTATTATGCATAGTATTATTTTTCTATTTATCATAGGTGTGGGTTATAGGCAAGATGCACATAATGTTCTTACCTATTAAGTTTATTGTATAGTATAGGGCTTTGTCCAGGATATTTAAGTCTTTAACTGCTTATCATCACAATACAGTAACAGTATTGCATTTATTGGGGTAACCACGTTATTTTGTTCAGCTAGATACCTCAATTTTATTTCCCTTGCTGTCACTTTATTTGTAAAAACATATATTTGTATAGTATCATATATTCTCTCTTATGGTGACTGAAGGCTGTATCACATGGGTTTGTTATGGCTTCTTCACAAGGGTTGGAGGTCACCCATAAATCTGAAAGTGGCACGTTTTACCCAAGAGCAGAATGGAAGCTGAAAGAAAGAGAAATAAAGAGAAGGTGCTCGTGCAATAGCCACCAAATTGTTTGTGTTCACTGTGTTCCTTTTTCCAGGATGAGGAGGAGATAATCCAACACTTTACAGCACTACATCAGGTCCTCCTCCCGTGTGCACAAGTCCTCAAGAGCATCCTGGTACAGGCCCCGGGAGCACAAGGAAGCGAGTGGGCAGAGGGTAGGGCCAATGTGAAACAGCTGCCAAGGAATGAACAAAGTGGTAATGAGAAGGTGGCAGAGAGTAAAACCAATACAAGGAAAAGATCCGGTGTAAATAAGAAAAAGGAAAAAAGTGAAAGTAAGACAGCTGCAGAGAAAAAGAGTAAGAAGATACCAAATAAAAAACAGCTATCAAAGAACAAATCAGGTGATAGTAAAATGGTTGCAGAGGAACAGAGTAAGAAGAAGAACAAATTGGGTGGTAGAAAGATGATAGAAAAGATAAAGAAAGCAACAGAGAAAGGATACACCAACAGAGATGATGATGGGGAGAGCAAGATGTCTGAAAGTAACCCTCAGCATGATATACACATAAACCCAGAGCATTTGGATATGCATCAACAATGTACAGTTTCACCTCAAGAGCTGCCAAGTGCTACCTGTGTTGATAAAAGAAACAACAGGGCTATTATTAATGGAGTTGATACTAGTGAAAACTTTGTTAATGTCAATGAGGATTCTGTTTTACCAGATATTAAAGATCTTAGTGAAGATAAAAACAAAATTCTTGAAAATGGTGTTGGTATAAGTAAAGTTGTCGATGATTCAAAATTGGACCCATTTCATCGGTGTGCAAGCTCACGTGGGGTATTGCCAGATGTTACAGGAGTTTGTGACGATACATGCAGTCATTCAGATAACAAGGTCAATGAGGGTCAAAGTACCAATAATGGGGATGAAGAGAGGAATGAACAGAGTCAGACTTGCTCTCAGATGAATGATAAATCCAGTGGTAGTCATATTTTACGAGGAGAAGCTTTAACTTTTGAAATACAAAGCAGTCTTGTTGGGAACAGCCCAGATCTTTGTATACCTAACCTTCTTAAATCAGACCCACACTTACCACCATCAGTCAGCACTGATGAAGAGGAATACCCTCAAGTCAGTCCAGCTTTGAAATCTGATGGTATTACAGACTTGGCCCTAACGATGGACAGTCCAGACAGAGTTATAAAACCCATTTTTACATCCACCTTTTATGGCTTTAAGAAGCAGAAAACCCAATATTTTCAGCCATGTGGTACACCCAAAACCATATTGAAAGACAGATCTCCAGGGATCGGTAGCTTTATCCTTACTCCGCCAAATCCTACCACAACCAAGTCTTCTACATTGCCAAGTCCAAAAAGGGGATTACAGGACAAAAATGAAAGTTTATGTAATGACATACTTATTGTACACACTCCAGAGAAAGTTAAGTTGGCCTCAAACATGGAATATGAACTGGAACTGTGTTCTGTACTGTTGGAAGAAGATTCTGTAAACAGAATGGAAAGAAGCACAAAAAGGTGTTATGATACCACAATGAACAGTGGTGAAAAAAAGAAGAAAAGGAAAAATAGACCAAAATCCAAGGCTGATAATGTTAGTCAAAAGAAGAATACTCAATATCAAGTTCAAACCCGTGCGACTTCTAAAAATGTCTGTGAGGAAAATGCAATTAAGGAGACTATTCTTACAAGTGCTTGTTCAAAAAGTTCTGAATGTAATATGGATGGTAATGTATGTGGGTCTGCCAAGGTTAAGAAAGCAACCAACAAATGTAATAAAAAGTCAAGTGCTGTTCAACCTAACAATAAAAATAGTAGTAGTGATGTTAGAATGGAAAGTTCGATGGTAAATGATTTGCTCGTGGCTGACAAAGGAACTAGAAATACAGATAGTGGTGATCATGGATCCGTAAGTTATTTGGTAAATGAACTTACCATGACTGAGGAACACAACAGTTCAAGTAGACCTGATCTTGCATATGGTATAGTAAATAAAGAGGGACTGGATGCAGACAGGGATACGGAACAAATTTTGATGCTCAAGGCTCAGAACATTACTCTCAGGAAGAAGAAAAATAAACAAGAACAGAAGAAATCCAAGAGAGGGCGTGAAGAATTATATTCCATGTCTACCAATAGCAGGAAAGTTCACAAATCAGAGGATATGAAAAGGAAAACAGGGAAGCTCAAGAAAAGATCAAAGCGTATAAAACGAACCACAAGGTGCTTAAACTCTACAAGTGGTTCAAATGGTGCTAGTGAGTGGGAGGTGTCAGACATTAATACCAGCATTGACAGTAACATAAGAGCTCCAAAATCTTATTTCCCTGCTCTGAATATGGATGAGAACGGTAACAGCTACGTTATTACGACTGAAATTGTCAGTAATGGATGGAACAGTCATGTCCTCTGCAAAGACTTGGATAGGACTATACCATTTATGGAATCTGAAGTCCCTATTGCTTGTAATCTTGGGATTGATGAAACAAATGGCACACAAGATATCTTGGATGCCTCGGTAAAGACAAGCCATGGAAATGAGGACCAGCCAGAAGTATTATTACGAAATCAAATTACCAACAAACAGGCTGTTCATGTGGATGGGATTGAAGTAATGATGAAGAATTTAGACAGAAGTACTGATAGCATTTACTTTCACAACAAGAGCAACAACATACCGGTACATCAGTTATCAGTAAATGAGTGTAACAACCACAAGGCTGATGAGAGCACTCTTGGTGAGAAGAGTGACAGTGGGAAAGATGATCATTCAAATATCGGTACAACAAACATGCCGAAAGAAAACACAAACCCAGAAAGTAAAATTGCCTCTTCAGTCAGAACCAGGAACATTTTGAAAGCAAGCATTTTGAACCCTGAAAGTAACCCTACCACTGCAATTAGAACTGTGAATATATCGGAAGTAAACTTGAAAGATTCTGAGAATAATGCTACCCCAGCAGTGAAATCCATGAATGTGTCAGACTTAAGCAAGCAGAATTATGTGAGTAATCCCAGCACCAAAGATGATCAGCACAAGTACACACCAGCAGAGAAGGCACATCAGAGGAACACCACACTGTCCCAAGATGAATGTTACCTATTGGAGTTGTACAGAACAAGACCATCAGAGACCAAAGATGAGGGAAAGGGGGAAGTCATGGATGTAAGTGTAGAGGAGGATTCTCAGCAGAGTACGCTCCTCACTGCTGGTGCCTTAGCTTTGTTGGAAAAACAAGAATTAATAAACAAAGCCAATTTAGATGGTGGACAAGGCTCTGGAAGCAAATTCAATCATGAGCAGTTAAATAGGAATCCACCGAGGACAAGAAAATCAACTGAGAAAAAAAAATGTGGGTGTTTTCGAATATTTAGTTGACATATTGATATTCTTTTTCTTTAGGGGGAAAGAGAGGCTTGAACACTTATAAGCAACATCCACTACATTACTGCTCCTCTGTACTTCAACATTTCCACAGTTATTCCATTCCCAATTTCAACCTCTGTATTGCTTTGCTAACCTCTCTTATTTCTCCTCATACATCCAGTCATTTAACATGTGCCTCCCCTTCTGTCCCCTTATTCATTAATCACTCATTATCATACTGGTGCAAAATATTGATTACCATAACTTGATTTAGCATACCATAACATCACTGTATATCCTATAATAATACTTTTTTTTTTTTCCCCCCTCTCCAGTACAGCAAAAGAAGGTTCGTATAATAAGGAGGAGTGTGAGAGAACCTCATAGGCCCTCAGTATCCAGAACTTACAACCCTCTAACCTTCACTAGAAAAGAATTGGACCCAAGGTGCAACGCTACACATCATGGCTGCCCTGGCATGGCTAAGGAAGAGGAACCATTAATTAAGTATGGGAGAAAAAAGAAGAAAGTTGATAAAGCAAAAGAAATGGTATTAAGCAAAAAGAAGATTGCAAACTTAGTGCAGAAGCTGCTTGAGACTGATGGAACTTTAGAAAAAAATAGAGTACAGAGTGACAATAACAGAGCAAATTATTCACCGAATAAAAAAGTATTTGGCACAAATAAAAATAGAAAAGAGTGTGAGCGATTAATGGTAAAATTACAGAAGAAAGTTACAAGTATAAATAAAGAGAGGAGTGATGTGTGTGAACAAACTGAGTTTCCAATTACAACTGGAAAGATTGCTGATTTGTCAGAAACAAACTTTATTATTAGACAGGATATAACCACAACCCACACAACCAACAGAGAAGGTAGGTGTTTGGAGGAAAATGACCAAGAGAAACAGAACACAAATAACACAGGAACATCCAAAACCAACAAGACCATAGACAATAAAGTGGAGGGCTTAAATAATTGTAATGAAATAGCTGCTGTAAACCATAATAGAGTGGTTAGTTTATCTCACAATGGCAAAATGAATTATTTAAGTCACCAGAACAGAGTTGGTTACATATGTCCTGGGCCTTCTCATTATGGAAATCTCACTAAGGAGAAAGGTTTGTCCTTTGCAAAGCTGGACTCAAACAATGCAGATTCACCAACTTCCTACCCATCCACCATAAACCCACACTTGCCACTTAGAGATGAGGAGAATGGACCATCTTCTGCAGCAATGGGAGGGAAAGCACTTGACGTCAGTTCAGGGTCACCTGGACTTTGCACCAAAGTACATGGGCCGAGGCCGTTTTTTACAGCATCAACCCCTAAGATTAGCCGCTGGCCAGGGTTTAGAAATGATGCAAAGAGCTTGTATTCAACTAAATTTCAGAATTCCCAGATTGAAGAAAATAACTATTCAGACATAATTTTTAAAGAAGAGAATCTTCTCCCTGAGGCTGATTATGTAACCCTAGAGAAAAGTATTACACCATCCTCTCTACAGTGGCTGAAAGAGGAATGTCCTGACTATGAAAAGAAATCAGGTGACTCAGGATCATCAAAAATATTTTTCAGTGCACTAGAGGAGTTTGATGATGTTTCTTCTGATGTATTGCATACAGAGACAATAGAAAACTGGAAATTGAACACTGAAAGGATTGATATAAGCAGAGAAGAGGAAGAACATTGCCACAACACCTTGAAGGATATGAGAGATTACTACACCCCACCTTGCCAGACACCAGACAATATTGCCATGTTGCCCCTGACCAAGACCTGCAACAAGAAAACAGAGGAAGAGATGACACCAAATTATGATCACAGTCTGGTTGAAGCTGTCAGTAATCCATGGGAAGAAAATCCCATTTCACAAAGTCCATTTCCAGATTTGCCAGGTGGTCTCCATGGGCCATTGGGATTAGATAAATCTTCTCTATGTGCCCCTAGTCATAGTCACTCTACAGCAAAAACGAATGGAAATATACAGGAATCACCAATGCAGGCACAAGTCCTTCCTGTGCAAATGGACTGGGAGAACAACGAATTATTTGCCAGACTGCCAATATTACATGTACCACACACAGTGTGCAAGGAGATGGATGTGCATTTCTACCGGACATCCCCAAACCATTCTGATACAGCCCTACTCTTTGACAATCATACTTACAAGCTGTCAGTCCCAAAACAGCAGTCCCATAATGGCAGTCTCCCATCAGTCAAGAACGATGCCTCCTCTGCTAATGACTTCAAAGGAAGGAACAAGCACTCCACATGCAGAAGGAAACTGCTTGATAGCTTTATTCATGGAAAACAAGAAGGAAAAAGCAAACCTAAAAGCATGGAGAGACACCTATCTCCTAAAATTATTACCAACAGTACATCATTACAAGAAGGAAGATTGCTAACATCAGAATTAACATCATCTCTTTCTATACATGTTTGTAAGTGTGGATTTGTTCATAGTTGTAGAGGTGAGCAGCAGAGAGGAATTGTGAATAATAACATAAAGAGCAGCAGTATCAGGAAGAGGAACAACTCAGCAGAAGGGGTTAAAGATAAGAACTTGTCTAACTATAAGAATAAATACTTACCCCAATTAATGAATCCTTGGAGTCCTTGCCTTGGTACCCACATATGCAATTTGCAGACTGCCCAGTTTCAACAAGCTACAAGGCCTACAGCAGGAATCCCAGAAGCTACAGCTGCTTTATGCCCCCACCACAGGGAGCCCAGAGGGAGACTAAAGCACTTGATGAATCCCAAGTTGATGTTGGTAAGCTGCAAGGTGTGTCGTCTATCCCTGTTGGAGCGCCGACAGTGCACTTTCCACCAAGAACCCTGCCTTCTTGTGGAGGGAGAAGTGGTACATGGTTACACTCAGCAAATTGATCTACTTTGGTACAGGTAAGTAGTTTCTCTTTCCTGATAATTTTCACTTGTCCAGTCATTGATAGACTATTGCTCACATACTGTATTTCTACATTCTACAGTACAGTATGCTCTGGGTGTGCTTTATCTGAAGTCCAAGACATTTTCTGGAAACTGAAAGTAATAGATATGTCGGTGGTACTGGAATAAGTTACTGAATGTTGGAGTGGGTTTAGTGTCTGTCTACAGTAAAGTCTCCCATCCCATGAATTATCAGTACTTTAAAATTTCCGTGGGATGCAGAGTATAAAAGCAATGGGAAAATATTTAATAAGTAGTAGTACCTTTTACCAAGACTCATTTCACCATAATTTTACATGCCATGAATTGCTTTATTGAAGGTGGTGGTTAGTAAAACCTCATATGATACTAATAACATAAAATAAACCTTAGGAACATTTGGAAAGGTGATTAATTTGATTGATAGGGTGATAGTGGCGCAAATATTAGTTACTGCCCTCACGGTCCTCTGTTGCCTCAAAACAAATTAAATAATTGATGGTGGCATCAAGATCTTGTAGATCTAGCTGATCTTCATCCCTTTGTTTCTTTAGAAGGTATTGTGTCATAAGGGCTTGATGACAATCATTAACTTTTCTGTCTTTTGGCTCATCCACTATGAGGTGAGGTAAAAGTGGTTTCCAACCATGCCTGATACACACCACTGAAATATCATTCCAGTGTGACGAATATTGAAGAGTTTCCAAAATTCCTTCATGGTGTGAGTAGCGATGGCTGTGTGTGAGGCAGAGGTTGGTGGGAGGAGGAGAGGTGGTGGGTGAAGTGGTAGGGTTGCCAGATTTTTCCACTTTACTTTCATTCATTACAGTCGTTTCAATTTCTTTCAGTTTCTCAGTTCATTTTATCATGAAGTTGCTTGTAAAATTGAAGTTCCTACCACGATGCGTCAGTACAAACCCACGAGATGCATGTACTTTATTGTGAGACAAGAATTTGGGTAAACATTAAATAGTACCGTGGGATTGAAATGCGTGAGATGCGAAACTTTACTGTACGTGCGTTTGCTTATTTGTTTGTTTGTCTCATATAGTTTGTTATGCAATACAGTTCAGAACTTAGTTAAAGCTGTCTTGTATACCTTAAGATTATAATTTATCAGAATATAACTGTAGATCAGTTGGTAGGAATCTGAGTGAGAAGTTTAGAGAAAACAGAAATTATTCTAGGAGGTTAAAAGAGAAAGAGGAGAAGGAAAGTCTGGTAGCATGAGAATGAAGAGGGAGGATGGAGTTACTGTGAGTGGAAGTGAGGCAGTAAAAGAAGTGTGGAATAGGCATTTTGATCATTTTATGAATGAGGGGACGGGAGGGGAGGCGGTGGTGACATGCATGAGGATGGAGGCAGGTGGTAGACGACAGGGTGTACAGGGAGAATTAGGAAGGGAAGAGGTTAGGAAAGTTGAAGATGGGAAAGGCACCGGGGGTGGATGGAATAACTGCTGAAATGTTTAAGTGTGGGGGGGAGGTAGTGGTGGAGTGGATGTTGCTCATATGCACTTTGGCCTGGAGGCAGGGAGAGGTGCCAGAGGATTGGAAGAGAGCCATAATTGTGCCTTTGTACAAGGGGAAGGGGAGTAAGGATGAGTGTGGTAGCAATAGGGGAAAATAAGCCTTCTTAGTGTACCGGGGAAGATGTATGGGAAGGTTCTTACTGAAAGACTGGTTGAAGTAACAGGGAATAAAGTTAGTGAGGAGCAGGGAAGGTTCAGAAAGGGTAGAGGATGTGTGGACCAGATATTTGCATTAAAATCAACAGTGGAGAAATATCTTGGGAAGGGTAGAAAGTTGTATGCTGCCTTCATGGACTTGAAGAAGGCATACGATAGAGTTGATAGGAGAGCTATGACAGAGGTGTTGAGGATTTATGGTGTGTGTGTGGGGGGGGGGGGAGGTCTTTGCTGAAAGGCATTGAGGCCTTTTATGCAGAGGCAAAAGCATGTGTGCAGGTAGAGGATGATCTAAGTGAGAGTTTTAATATTAGTGTAGGGCTGAGACAGGGGTGTGTTATGTCACCAGGGCTTTTCAATATATATATATATGGATGGTTGTATGAGAGAGATGAAGGCCAAAGTAAATGGTCTGGGGGCGAAGCTGACAGTGAATGGAGTAAATTGGTCCTTGGTGGTAAGTTTGTTTACAGATGACACTGCTGATGGCTGAGAGTGAGAGGGGGTGAGAGGATGGTGGAAGTGAAAGAGTTTAAGTACCCGGGTACAGTTCTGTGTAAACATGGAAGTATGGAAGGAGAAATTAGGGAGAGAGCATTGAGGGGTAGACAGGTCATAGGATTACTGGGGAGGATTATGAAGGTAGAAGTGTGAGTATGGAAGTGAAAAGGGGACTACGTAATAGTATAATCCTGCCAACACTGACATATGCGTCAGAGACATGGACATGGAGTAGGGCTCATCAGTCTAGAATAGGTGCAGTGGAAATGAGTTACTTAAGAGGAGCATGTAGACTTACTAGGTGGGATGGAGAAAGTAATGAGAGTGTGTATGAGAGATGTGGTATGAGTGTGGGGTGGTTGAGAGAGTGAAGCGTAATACACTGAGGTGGTTTGGACATGTGGAGAGAAAGCAAAGTGAGGAGTTTGTAAAGAAGGTGTATGAAAGTGAAGTTGTGGGACCTGGTGTAAGAGGCAGAACAGAGTGGAAGAGTATGTAAGGGAGAGAAAAATGAGGGGTAGAGGAGGGCTTGACCAAGTAAGGAGGGAATGTTGGAACAAGGAAAACTGGAGACACTTCTGCCGTGGCCACCCCCTTGGGGGGAGTTTCCGGAGGGAGCGAGGCATCAGAGCTGTAGATAGATAGATAGATAGATAGGTAGGTAGGTTTTCCTGGCATGCAAAGACTAGAAACATTTATTGTATATCCATGAAATAGTAAACTTTCAACTTTTTTTTTCCAGAGAGTATGTAAGAGTAATCTCTGAAGCTTTCCCCAAATACAAAGACATCATTCTCCCTGAACCCAGCAAGATGGCCCCATTGTGTTCCTTTCATATGGTCTCTGAGGTCAGTGATGCTGAGGCCTTCTGCCTGGTTGTTCCCACTCCTCCCAACAGTAGTGGCACGGTTGGTACTGCTGAGAATTTGAACACAAGCTTGGATAGTCTTTTTGCTCTTTTAGGTCCAGAGGAATTGTCGTGTATTGACAGCCCAACAGAGAAACATGCCCCCAGGCCTTCTACCAAAAGAAATTAGATTATATAGTCATAAATATGAAGTAAAATAAATGGTAAAATAAAGTAAGCTGTCCGTTTTACATGGTGATTTACTAGTTACATGGTAGATTTTTGTTGCCATTAAGAGCCATGTGAACAAGAGGTTAGCCATCCTACATAATGAATGTACAGCTGTATTATAGTCACTCCACATATTTTTCCTGTTTAAACAGAAATTTTTGTTCACTGCTCTGCATGTAGAAGAAAATCATTCTTGACAAACAACAGCATTTACTGCTACCTCTGAGACTGGGTTGGCTACTCTCCCATGAATGACTTAGCTAAGGTAACCCAGCCTCACGCATCTACACTCCCGAATGAGGTAATATGGAAGACTTATAATGCCGTTTTGAGCAATACATAAATTTCCGTTCATTTTCTGTTGGATCTTCCAATGCTCTTGCCGCACTGCCTAACCTCTGCCACCTTGTTATTGGTAGACAGAAGACTGGGTATGTTGGATAAAAACCCTTATGTTAGCAGGGAGTTACGACAAACCTTTGCACAGTAATGTAGATGTCAAATTGCATAGTATATACATTCACAAATGAAAAAACTATGCAGTTTATTTTATTTTAGTTATAATCTTCATTGTGTTTTTGTGGCCAATTATACATCAAGGGGTCTCTATAATTTAAGTGATTATTTGTTCTTCAACCCTTTAGTGTGGGATTATCCCATAAATACAAAACTATGATAAAATCTTCACTCTTTGACAGAGTACTTATTATATTTTTACTGACATTTCTTATTATTGGTTGTAATTTCTAACTTCATAGCCCCCCCCAGATGAATTTTGAGAGATCCTGAAAAATTTTCTTTTGGGTTATGTACAAAATTGGTACAGCAACAAGTATTTTAATTTTATGACCAGAAATATATGAACATTGATGCTGGTGACTTATTGACCAGCATGTACACAGTCAATAAATATACTGTATAAGTATATCCTAACTCTTATCAGGAATATATGGCCTCTGATATGCTGCAATTGAGAAAATCTTGAATTTTAACTTATGATGTAAACCCTTGTTCTGTTCATTTAATTTCTGATACTGTTGACCTTTTTTTAACTCTTCTGGCAGGAATTCCAGGAATTATATTGTCAGTGGTGCAGTAGAAAGTTTAATTTTAAATGAAATAGCAAATTATGCAATGTTTACTGTTTGTTTTAATATTTAATGATTTTCAGTTATATTTTCTGAGACAGTTCCCCAATTTCTTGTGTTTTATTAATCTTCAATGAAGTACAGTAACATTCTTTTCCTAATTTTATATTTTACTGTATATTGACATGTCACATGGCAAGTAAGTCTTTAGAGTTGTAAATCAGTTTTATATTTAGTTCACACAAAATAGATTCACTAATCAACCAAAACTACAAATATATTTAACCATGTATGTATATACACTAAACCCTAATGAACTATAACTACCCCTTATGGAATTTAGTATGAAAATGCAAGTAAGACCACAATGTATATTTTTATTAATATTGTAATTACTTTCCCCCACCATCGTCTCCCCTATATTAAACCTACAATTCCAATTTGCCAGCAGTGCATCAGGTTTCTTACTTTCCCACCTGTAGTTAACTATAATGTAAATTGAAAGAAACAAATTAGGTGAGATTCCTTGTAACCCTTAGTGTCTGCAATTATTCTCTTGCATCAAACTTGTCTGGGGATAGTGTTCTTACTGACCCCACCATAGTGTAAAAGATTTCAGTTTCAAGAGGAATTTGTTGCTGGCAGAGGGTGAGAACTAGATATAAGATGACAAAACAATGGCACAGGTACAGGCAATGGAATGCAAGGGACAATCTCAAATGAAATAGGGATGACAGTAAATAGGATGAACAGAGACAACACAACAAATAAATTCTTAGCAACAGGATTAACAAAATTATAAGAGTATTAGTATAATTATTAGTACAATAGTTGTAGTATTTATAACAATGTCATTTTATAGAGTACAGTATATATATTGTGAACTGTATATTCAAACAATGCAGAAATAAACTTGACTATTAAAAACTGCAATACTCTACTATCAACCAGCTCGTATCCATAAGTGTTCCCAGCCACCTATAAAGAGGCTGCTTCACTCCCTGCTCTGGAAGACTGGACTTCTTTCCTTAGAATATACTATTATTAACACCTGAATTATGCAAGTAATTCCTGGGACACTAGTGGGTATATCATGCAATTCCCTGGATTTAATCAGCCAATAACTTTTTTCTGGTTCAAGCCATGATCTGTTTAGGATATTTCCTCGGGTGCATTCAAGCCAGATTCTATCTCAAGTCAATAATTCCTCAAGTGTGTCTGAACCAGACTCTGTATCAAACTTTAAATTATAATGGCTCATTTAAACTCTAAAGTGTATTTAACTCATGATCAATCTCAAATAATCTCCAGTTATTACTAAAATACATTCAGCTCAGGTCTTACTTCACGTAACACCTACAGTGCGTTCAGCTTAACATATAAAAAGGACTATCTCATGTAATTATTTATGCACGTTCAGCCCAGGTACCAAAAGTGACGCTTGGCTTGAGTGGTTGTGGAGTGGAGGAGGAGGAGGAGGGGGAAGGGGATGGGGTAGTGGAGTTCTGAGGGGGGGAATACTCCACCACTCCATATGCTACCTTCAACTGGTCTAGGAGTGTTTTCTTCTCATCCAGTGGCAGAAAGGAGTGGAGGGCTGCCTGGAAATTCTGAAAATTTAAAATTAACTAGTTAATTATCTACAACTAACACCAACCACTGAAACATGAAATAATTATGCAACTGGCTACTGTGGTCATTTACAATTTACATCAAACCCCGATAAATTTGGTAATTATCTATAATATATATTGGTCTATGGTAATTAGAAACCACATAATTAGGTAGGTATAACAGGAACACTTGATATGTATATAGTAGGTCCAGTAGGTAGGCAGTGTAAAGTACTTACTGCTCGAGCCAGACTAGCCTCGTTGAACCCCCAAGACGATAGGAGGTGGTATTCGTCTCGTAGCCTGGTGTGGGTCAGGCTCGGGTCATCTGTGTTGATGCTGTAGCTTGCCCCATCCTCAGTAAACCTGGGATAATATTGTTGACTTTGCTATTACTATAATAATAATAATAATTATTATTATTATTTTATTATTATTACCACTACCACTATTAATACTACTACTACCTGTACTACCTACCTAAGGACTGGATGCCTCTTAGACTCTGTAGTAAGGCTCTTGACAGTTCCAGTGAGATATGAGGAGTGCGGGCAGACCTCAAAATGGATGTCTTCTCTCAGGCACATTTGGTAGACATCCTCGTCTTCTATAACCCTGTACCCATGGCCAATCCTCTCTGCTCCAAGCATTTCCACCGCCTGTAAGTAATGTAGAGGGAGAGAGAAGAGAAGGAGTGAATGAATGAGGATGGAAGGAAAAAAATTATGAGAGAAGAAATTCATTAGTAAGGAAGGAGGGAAGCAAATAAGTTAACATTGATCATGTATATAATTTAATTTCACCCATAAAAGGATGGCCTCTGATTCTTCCAAACTGCCACAATGCACATCCCTTGCTCATACAGTATGCCAAAATGTAGAACTGAAGAAGATAACGAGAGGAAGATTCCATTACCACACCTCCTTCACACTCTCCGGACCCTCGCACTCCCCTGCATGAACTGTGCGATGGATGCCCTTCTCTCGGGCTGCTGCAAACACCGCCCGGTAAACTTCATTGGCTGCCCGTAACTTGTCTGCAGGGAGGAAAGGAAGCCATTAAATTCTCCCTTTGCACTCTTCTGTTTACTGTATTTCTCTCTCTCTCTCCCACAGTTTCTCATCTATAGTTTTTCCCTATCCCTCCCTCACCTGGAACTCCCTCGTAGCCTGCAACATCAATCCCAACAACTCCCTTGTCTCGGTACTCTTCACAAAGCCTCAAAACGTCCCACGCAATGTCTGGAAAAGAGAGAAGACGTCGTTAAGGGGATAGTATACTTTTGGTACATTGGAGCATATTGATTCCTCCAAAGTATGCCAGAAAACAGAACCAGATTAACAAAAAATGGTTACTTGGGAGTAGTTTACAGGAATCATTTGCTCTAGATTTACAAACAGTGTATTACCCCCTTAAGTAATGGAGTGGATGAAAAAAGGCAAGGTAAACCCATATTTTACATTGTGGTTATGGGTGTGAAATGTAATGTAACTACCGTACAAGTAAGTACTGTACAAGTAAAGCAAAATATAATTCTGCAGTGATTGGCTTAAAATATACCCAGTGTAATATAACCATGTACAGTTGAACAAGTAGAAAGTGCAAGAAAAATATAGCTGTATCTGGCAACACCTCCACCTCTACTCAAAGTTCAGACAATCAAGTTCCACCTTACATTGGCTATGGGTCTCCAGGTATTCATTCATAAAGATACGAAAGCTTACTACAAAGAACTGCCATTTGTTGCCATATACAGCCATACTTTTCTTGCACTTTCTACTTGCTCAACTGTACACTAATCCCCACATGATACATTGGGGATATGTTTAATACTGTATTGACCAAAAAAACATTAAGAAATGAGGTGATTGGTTTGCATTATATATACCAAAAAAAAACAAGCAATGAGACAAAGGAGCCAAGGTACTTTCACCAGTCAAATATATTAAAAATATAGACTTAAGTTTAAATAATTATGATTTCATGGACACCAATATTATTAACGTGATCATACAATGTTATAGTACAGTACCTTCCAGTCCCTTGATGCAGCAGAGAATGACTCTTGCCTTGGTGTCAAACTCCTCTTCGCCTCGGACCAAACCTTTTAGAACGGCTTCTAATACTTGATCTGCAGTCACTGCAGTCTTCTTCCCTTCAATGCCATTCTCTGAAAAATTTTACCATATACACTAAGTAACCTCTGAAGTGGAGATCCTATTGTGGAGCAGACAGGGTTTTCCCATATGATCCTCAAGGTATGTAGGTTGTGTGGTTGCATGCAGTGAAGTCTTCCACAATGTGTTTAATAATGTTGGGTGATGTGATGGAGGAAGGAGGAAAAGCAATCAATTTCGTTTTCCTTTTTACCCCTTTGAGGTTGTGGGTGTTTGCATGTACAGTACTACAGTACAGTATTAAGGCCAGACCAACTCATTAGGGCAATGTGGATTGTATTCTGTATCTCACTCCCTCTGCCCACCTTCCATTCCAGCTACAGGTTTCGGGTCCAGCAGTAGATGGGGTGCAAATCTGACCTCACAGTACGCCACACTCTGCATCGCCTGGTCACCAACAAACTCGTAAGAAATCCGCTCTATCACTGCCAAGTCCCCTCTGTGCCAGAAGAATTGTCACGGGTTACTCAGTGAGAAATGTCAATAAAGATACCAATATATACTGTACTCTGTCTGTCTATTGACCTATTTGTCAAGCATTCTATCTATTACAGTACCAGTTGCTCTGATGCCCTCTATATAGGAAAATTGTTTAACTGAGAATCAGCTCTGTAAAACTTATGGCCTATGTACTGTACTGTAGATCAAAAAAACAAAACCTTGGGAATACACTTTGGATTCACAAATGAAATGGTTAATCCTCAAAGTATATCACAACTCTTAAATAAATGTAGACCTTTAGCAGGAAAACCAGAGCCCTGGCAACTCTGGTGTTGTGGATTGGAAGACTCAGTATATGGTGGCAATATCATTCTTTGCTTTAAAATCAGAGACTGCATTACATTATTCTTTTTCTCTCTCTCTCTCACCGTAGGGCTGGCAGGTACAGCTGTACGGGCTCCAGGAAAGAGTGCAGGTTGGAGGGCTCCTGTACTCTCAGAGCTTCCTTCAGGTCTGCCAGTGACCCCATCCCTGGTAGTTGTAGCCCCTTGTGTCTGTGTACAAAGACAGATGGGTGGAATACATAAAATATAAAAAGGTAGGAATAACACAAAGTTTATTATACACACATTGCCTGATATGCTGAAGGTAATCAATATCAGATGAAGATAAACTACCCAGAGAGACAAACAGATAGATGATAAAGAGTTATATAATTATGTTGGTATCTGAATAGGTCTTAAGAGAGAGAGGGAGACAGAATGTTACAAGGATAAATTTAATTTTTGAAAAGGTCTTACGAAATTAGAGTGAGGGAGATTATAATTATATACTGTACATGATGGCCAGTTGTAGTTCCCCAGACTGTCTGGCCGAGCAGTCCCGAGTCTGGTTGACCGAAGCCGCGCAGATGCTCGGACCCCCAAATGGGAGTCAGGGTGATAGTGAGATCTGTTTCTTTGAAGGCATCAGACAAGGGGACTGCTGGTTCACGGGTATGTACCCCCGAGCCAACATTCCCCCCGTCTGTAGTCTTCCTTGTTGTGCCACCCAATCGGGCGATCTCGCCAGCTACCCAGAAGGAATGAGAAATAGTAAGAGAGACAGACAGAACAGGCTAGGGTGTGGTAGAGGATGCCAAATTCCTCATTTCTGGACAGAACCAGCCCTCACCAGTGGGAAGGGGTGATAGAGAAGTGGGACAGCAAGTACGAAGGAAAGAAAAGGAACAGAGGGATAGCTGAAGAACTGAAAAGGATTGGCTGGGGCCGAAGGGACGCCAAAACCCTTGAAGTACTGCCCACGTTATTGCAGGCAATACTTCCCTTATGGCCAGTAACTTTAGTCAGTATTACATTACACTACACTACACCACACCATTATGGCTAAATTAGGAGTTCAAGGACACTTCTTTCTCTGCTGTCCTATTATGTGTCGGTGTGAGAGAGATAGATTGGGTAAAGAAGAGTTTGTTTGTCTGTCTCTGTGCATGTGTGCCAGCAAGAAACTTAAATATAGCCTACTGCAGCATTAATAAACTGTCTAGTGCTTTGCTTGACAAGAGAACTGTATATATGTTGTAGGGAAACTGCAATCCTACAGATTCCTCCAAACTGTCTCACTAAACAGATCTCTTACTCATATACTATACTGAAGTCCCATTCCTGGCATATTGTGCAAGAATCAGGTACTCCACTACAGATGAGCCCCTCAATTATTATAAACACACAATGAAAAAATGAAAACCCTTAATTTTTTTTATCACCTGAACTATAAATTATCATAGCTGTGAATATCTTATCACCTTATCTTTTAGACTATCGATAGACCTAATTATTCTACCAATTGTTTTCTTTTACTTTGTGAAAATGCAAAAGATACTCTACCTTCTTCATAGCCTACTGCAGGAAATTGCCAAGTTGTATAAATGTTGTGTGACGAGGTTATCACTCAATTGTGTAAATGTAAATCAGTCTTGTACAGTCACTCATAAAAATTAAGACCCCCACAGGCCAGTCATCTTCTTATACTTGTGATATCGGTTCTGGCAACAGTGTACGTGACGTCAGTGATGGCGCTTGAGAGTTGATTTGCTCGACACATTTGTAACTAATGGTAGATAAGACGAAGCATGAGTTGGGATAATGTTTCGAGCAAACCAACCTTCCTCCAAACACAACCCACACCACACCACCTCTGACGTTCACACTCCCGTGAGGCCCACCCAGCGTTGTCAATGTTGGCCGAGATAACCCCGAAACACTAGTTGTGAGCTCTGCTCGCTCGAACCATTCACTGGTGGGAGGGAGAAGTAAGGAGGGATTTGAGGAGGGTAGCGGGGGGTGTCCATACAAGAGAGGTGAGAAATTATTCTTGGGGAGGTGAAAAATGAGTGGAAGCTTTAATAAAAGTACGAAAATACACCCGGTTATCAATTATTTATATACCGATATTCGTGTCAATTATTAACATCATTAAAGGTAAGATTAACTTTTTCATATTATGATGAAACACAAAAACAACCGAGGTAATATTATTGTATACTTTTTTCGTATAATATTTAATGGTTATTATCAACCACTAAACGCTGAAAAATACTTACACAATAACTGAATAAGAATCATGAACCAGAATGCTCTTTATTAAATGAAGCAAATGTGAATACCTTTATATTACATGTGTCAAGTGTTGATACCACTAACACACTTCCATTTCCCCCGTATCTAACTAACAGTTTATAATCGTCGTGTCAAATATCAAGGCTCTCATTATCCCTCACGTGATAGCAACCTTGTAATATTCTGAATACTTTTAATAATAGCTCGTTGTATTGAATATAGTGAACACGTGCTGTTTGATAATTTACTATAAATCCCTCAGTATTTCATCTATTTCTAGGTAGCAAATTTTTTTTATTTTGGCAGATAATACATGTGAGCAGAGGCCAGCAGGGAGATTGCGTCTGGCACCCACAGGCTTGTCAACTGTATTTTTTTATTTTTTTTTTTTGCATTAATTAGAGATTGACGTTGACTCTAGTCTCGTTAGCCCAAATTAATTTTGATACTCCAAGAGGATTATGAGTTGGTTGAAAACCACTAAACTGGTAAGGGTATTGAAGACTGAGTGTGGAAATATTCCCTCTCCAACATGTTGGCAGTCCTGATGACTTGCAGATGTGTAAGGTGGTGCAGTCAGTCAGTTCACAAGACAAGATGTATATGGAAATTCACACTAATATCAACCTTGTAGCAGAAGACAGTAAAGACCAAAACGGCATCAAATACAACGGTGTGAGTATTGGTAGAGTGTATATGGAAATTCACACTAATATCAACCTTGTAGCAGAAGACAGTAAGGACCAATACGGCATCAAATACAACGGTATTCAATAAAGTTTAATTTTAAGAAATGTTGAAAATAGTTGCCTACTTCTTTATTAACATGTCCGATGAAACCTCAACTGTGCATCCCATGCATTACTTGATGGAACTATTACAATGTTTAAATAATTATGAATATACTTCTCTCGCAACTCATGACAGATAAAACCATTAGAACCTCTGTCACCAACATTATTATGTTATGTGTGTGTGTACTGGCTTATATAATTATATAAGTATATTACATGCACACAGAAAAGAGAGATACACACGGAGAAGAGAGATACAGACCAAATAATAATTTTTGCTACCAAGAGACAAATGACAAAAAAAGGGTTTCATAGTCAAATTCCAATATTTCAATACAACAGGTTATTATTAACAGTATTCAGAATATTACAAGGTTGCTATCACGTGAGGGATAATGAGAGCCTTGATATTTGACACGACGATTATAAACTGTTAGATACGGGGGAAATGGAAGTGTGTTAGTGGTATCAACACTTGACACATGTAATATAAAGGTATTCACATTTGCTTCATTTAATAAAGAGCATTCTGGTTCATGATTCTTTTTCAGTTATTGTGTAAGTATTTTTCAGCGTTTAGTGCTTGATGATAACCATTGAATATTATACGAAAAAATACCGTATACAATAATATTACCTCGGTTGTTTTTGTGTTATATCATAATATGAAAAAGTTAATCTTACCTTTAATGATGTTAATAATTGACACGAATGTCGGTATATAAATAATTGATAACTGGGCTTCCACTCATTTTTCACCTCCCCAAGAATAACTTCTCACCTCTCTTGTATGGACACCCCCCCTACCCTCCTCAAATCCCACCTTACTTCTCCCTCCCACCAGTGAATGGTTCGAGCGAGCAGAGCTCACAACTAGTGTTTCGGGGTTATCTCGGCCAACATTGACAACGCTGGGTGGGCCTCACGGGAGTGTGACCAGCTGTACAATGTTACCAGAACCGATATCACACCACTTAAAAGGTGTCTTGCCTGGGGGTGTCTTTACTTTTATGAGTGACTGCATTACATTTACTGAAAACACTACCAATAATATAATTGAGGTGAGGGAGTAATACTAGTTCCCAGGCTTAAAGAATTGTTATGCTGTTTTTTTCTTATTAGGGTCATCTTATTAGTGGAGGCTGTACAATTTGGCCCTTCTATACTTCTATACATTTTAAAAAGTATGCCGTATACAGTTAACTAAGCTTACAGACAAACCTCATAACTTCCCAGATAGTCTCGTGTCTCACAGCTCCGTCAAGGTGAACATGAAGCTCCACCTGTAATAATAATAATAATAATTTCATAATAGGTATAGTCACTTTATCTTTTAGTAAACACGAATCTATACCTGCTGGTTATCTACAAGTACTGTATAGGCCAAAGTTGGAAATTGCAGGAGAATGCATAGTCGCGGCACATAATATTATAGTCCTTGACCAGGCTTCCCTTTACACCCTGTTCAAGGACTAGGTGCCGTGACTGTACAGTTGCGGAACGAAGTACTGTATTTGAACACAGATGACATCTATTAGGCTGCGTTTACACCAAGCTAGTCTCGTCTCGTCAAGTCAAGCTGCGTCACGACTCGCCACCCTAGTTCACGTTGGATTTATATGGATTTGTGAAGAAGCCGTTTACACCGAACGAGTCTCGTCTCGTCACAGGTAGGGCTGGACCCATTTTTTCATCAGTCACAGCGCGTTATCAGTGGTGTTAACATGAAAGTGAAACTCCTAATAAACCTAATTCGAGATCTCGAGCGCCCTGCTATATATGATGCAAGTGATCGTATCCACCGAAATCGTGATGTCATGGCTGCTCTGTAGAAGGAGGTTGCTGCTGAATTAAAATGTACAGGTGAGAGCACAATTTTATTCACTATGGACTACTGTATATATTGTCGGATCACTCTGTCTTGCCACTCAAGAGCTCCACCTGGGGAAACAAAATAATCTTTCAAGATCACGAACTACCACAGCTTCTGCTGTAGGTCTTGTGCTTCTTGTTGCTGTTAGGCTTGTGCTTGAACGATGGGAGTTTGTTTCATGATCATCATTATCACTTGGCAAGTAGCTGAAATAATTTTCATGTTGAATACTTTTCACCAGTGCTTCTGATACTTCAACACTTGTCTCCATTGATGTCTGAAGCACACCAAATCAAGCGGGAAACTGAGCAGTGACTCTCATAATTATATATCGCATTGACTTGACGAGGGTTGACGAAGTTGGTGTAAACGGGGTAAGTCAAAATGACACACGTCAAATGACTCGCACTGACTTGATGAGACGAGACTTGCTTGGTGTAAACGCAGCCTAATAGCTGGACCAAGCTGGTAAGTGGTAACAAGGATTTTATTTATGTAATAGAGTCCTTGGTGATAACAAAATTCAACAATGGAAGGGTAACGCTGTTTCATAGTCTGTGACTGGTTGATGTATCCCAATATTCTGTTAACTGTTGCCCGTAGTTATTCATCAATGTTATAATAATTGCCTACAACTGATGTAGTCAACCGTGTTCAGATACTCATTGCCCGGCTGTATGGTGATGGTGTAGGTTTGGTCTTAACTTCTTGGTCACTGCTATACTGTATATAGTGCCGTTATCCTACTCCAATCAATACCAGGAAATACAGTTACCACTATATATTATGTGAGTAGGCAGACCTGATTCGTAACACAGTCTGGTGAAAAAAAAAAATAGCCTTCCAATTCACCCCCAACTTTACAATTCCTCCCAAACTCGCTTGCATATGGTTTTGTAGTATACTCTGGTGGACTCTGCAACAATGCAATTCGCCCACAACAGCTGGCATGAGCTCAGCATTTCACAGAGGTAAACGACCTCATTAACATGATCTTTTAGGTTGTCTGATGTACATGTGGCGTGACTAGCGTGTGACAGAGATAGAGAGACCACTATAATAACTTCTAGTCTATCCACTGTCATACCTATTAGCAGAACCTATGCAACACCACACGATTCAGTGATCTATACGTAACTCTTCCCACATTACCATTCACTGCACACACACTATTACATAACACACATGGGTGTTTATACTGACGTGCTAAGGAGGAGGGAGGGGAGGAGAAAGAAAGATAGATATACAGTTTTTCTCTCTCTCTCTGGGAAAATACACAACCATCTCCGGGATTCCCCTTTCCAGAAATGCATCCTCCCCCGTTAACCAGCGTACGATTGTCCTCTTGCTGACTCCACCAAGTAGGCTATGTGTGTGGGGGGGACTACTGATTCCTCCAAATTGTGCCAGGAAACAGAGTAGGAGATCTGTTAAACCTGTTGCTTAATGTTAAGAAATCGGAGGGCGACTGGTTCTCCAAATTGTGCCAGGAAACAAGACAGTTGCTCAGTATCTAAGGGCATAAGCAGGTTGATATATCCTGCTATGCAAGTAAGAATCAAGGTATGCAACAATCGAGTACATAATTAAAGAAGGAGACTCCAAGAGGGAGTGGAAGCCCTAGCCTAGTATAATAATTAATTAAGGGTGACTATCCTAGAAGAGTGTTATGCAACGAGTGAATCTGTTTTATGGGAACACATTGATGACACTCTTGTTTAGGAATAAGTAGACCCGGAGTGTTGCTGTTTTAATTAACTTATAGTCTCTCTCTCTCTCTCCTTCGGGATGTGGGCAACCGCAAGGTGTTCGTTGCAATTTCTTATCATGGTGAGTAATCTATATTTGTACCGTGAATTGAATGGATCGAGTCATATCTCAAACTACTGATTTGCGAGGATAATGCCACATGCAGATGGGCGGCGTCTGATAAAGTCCACAGTCTCAGAAAATATCTACAAAATAACTCGATTAAAAAAATTTACTCGTTTTCTCTGCTTATACAGTCATGCATGTCGTATATATCGTGTTTCCGTGCGCTCCCTTCAATCCGTATAATTCTCCCAGGAGCATTACATTTATGTATTTGGACTGTTCACATACCCGAATCCTGCATCATGAACCTTATACTATTTAATTGAACAAGAGAAATTTAATTAATATGAATGCTGATCGAATTCACTTAACGCGGAACCTTTCAGATCCCTGAGTGACAGCCAGTGGTCATTAATTCTCAGTGAGGAGGGCAATTTAAAGTTCAGTGCAAATCATACGTACTAAAAGAAAGTGTATGATTCAGTAATAAACTAATATCCGCTAACTGTTGGATCATTTCAGCCTCATTGTGGGAACATTTTCACAAAGTTATTTACAAACAATCTTAATCTTACAAGTCAACCCCAGTTCAGTATAAAGCATTAAGTATAGCATATTGAAGACTTACCCGGCATTTTGGACTGTCTTTGAGTGGTGGTTGGAGCAACATCCTTCCTCTGGCACTTTTCTCACTAGACTAGTCCACTGTAGTGAATGGTTTGATGATGATGATACCCAGGCCCAGCCAATGCCTCCAGGCGGTACTCGAGCCTGTAGCCTTTAAAATTACCTCAGACAAACATAGAAAATTCCTTAGAACTTGTGACAATTTCCTAAACCACACCAAAATCCCTGGTTAGTTTAATATGGGCTCACTTGCAGGTTATGCTCAATTCGTTACAAAGATTTATTTCCATTAAATACGTTAAGAGCTTCCCATCTCTCCACCATCTATCTAATGCAAGGGAAGTAGCCGACGTTATATACTATGGTTAACAGGTAATATTAAAGAAATTCCTTAGAAAAATCACTAGATTATCTAGAATTCATCAAACTAAGGTAAACGTAGTCATTTTTTCCTCTACCTCAGAAGTAGCAGTGTTGTCAAGCTTGTGGTTGCAGTTTTTGCCGCCCATATCTCCCTCCACCACACACAGTCATGCAGAAAAGAAAGAGCCCAAATCATTTGCCTAAAACTTAAGCATGTAACAACCGGATGATTTTACTTATTAGAATGAAGCATCACTGCCCTCCATCCGATAATAACTATGTCAACACTTAATAATGAGTTCGATTACAGCCCGTGTTTGGCATTTGTAATTATATTCCCTCGTATCGTAGAGTTTTTTGGTAGCTTCAATTGGAATTGTTCAGAAGTTTAAATCCTGTGCGGCAAGACTAAATATTAAATAATGGCCGACAAAAAGCACAAAATGTGTCATTTGAAGGTCATGAATACTCATGATTGATCCTATGCAAAATCTTCCAATGGGCGCTAAATATATTCTGTTGGCAACGCTTGGGCAACTTTTAAGTGGGCATCACTCAAGGTCAAGCTAATTATTCTGTTCCCCGGCAAGTTTAGGCGTTTCTCCGTTCTCCAACACCCGGTCTCAGATATTTAGAGAATACCCTCGAATATGCAGGGAGCAAATCCGGTTCTAGAACAGAGGTTGAGGAATGACAGCGAAATAACTCAAGTGGAAGTGTTATAGCCCCATTACGCTCCCTCCCCAAACAAACAACACTGACGGCATGAGCAATCATTTCCTATACGCCCACCACTCCTCCCTTTACTCCAAGCCCGGCCAACATTCCTCCTCCCTCACTTACAACGCTATCTTATCTCACATAATAAACTATACCAGATATAAACCCAGTCATACCTGAGGAGGGGCTCAAACAATGGCGAAAAGTTGTAGGGCCATCAATTAAATTTTTTTATTGTGTTAAAACATGGGCGTGGCTCTTGCTACATTGCCGACGTCCTCAGACCTCCATCCTCATGCCAGATTCTCTCAGGTCATATTAATGGATGTCACTTAACCCGAGGGACGTTGAAAAATGTACCAGTGTGATCACTTTGGTGTTCTGTACAAACCTTCACACCTTTCATGAGGGGCCATATGATGAGGCGTCTCTGAAATATTGTTTGGACTTGACAACTATAAACGATTTTGCCTAAATAATCACATAATTTCATCCAAATATATACACGTAGTTAACCCACAAGGGAATCAAACCCTAACCTAGTGATTGAGACAATGGAGCTACCAATCAGATCATGATTCATATAGATGTCAAACACCTCCCATTCTTGACTGAATTAGAGGTAGGCCTGCAACTGAATTACAGTAGCTCCACTCATTTGTAGGCAATGAAATTTAATGTCCTTTTAATTAACTGGATCCTCATACCCTGACCACCTACTCCTTATAGTCAGTTACATGTCCTCATCCTTACCCCTCCTGCCAGGGACTAGAAATTCTTTAGTTGGGACTTGTCTGATGTCCTTCAAGAGTCATGTCACTTTTCTACCAACTCATGCTTCTCTGTTAACCTGGGCAATGACAGGAATTTCTATGTTTCCTTTTACTATTATTCTACACTACTCGATCATTTTCATGTATTGGAAGCATCTCAGGCATTGGGATCAGCATAGGAACAACTGCTTACTGTACATAATATACTTAATGCAGCATGTAAAGCAAGGAAACAATTACTTAGTACTGTACTGTAATATAACAGTGAACTGATTTTATTTAAAAAACTATCTGCCTCTTGAGCATTCCATAAAAATTATGATACACAACAGCTTGGCTGAAAAACTAAACATATAAATGGTTTTTCCACCGATAACATTCCTCACATTTGACCTCTAAAATTATCATGAGCCCTAGTTGTGTTATCAATTGATATACCTGTACAATATTTTGAGCCCTATAAATATGGGAATTAAATATACAGTACTGTTATAAATAACTTACAATAATAATTATGCTACACTGTACAATACTTTTCTCTCCAAATGCCTAACACCCTCTGGCTGGATCATTGCACATACAGGATAGTCTTGGTGATATTTTGTTGTTTGATAATTTGATATAACTTTAGTGTTTCATTTAACATATACTGTATTCAAACTGCATAGCCAAGCTGTAGATATAGTCACTGAAAACTCCATGTTTCAAATGTTGAGTGGCAAGCCAGAGAGTGTTAGCTACATGCATTGCAATTAATTATGATATATCAAATAAACTTTCGCACAACACTTTACAAACAAACCATCAATTGTCACAGCAGTCAGACAACATCACAGCATCTCCTTGAACACCCTATAGAAAAAATATCAGAGGTTGAGTTAGCTGATGGTAAATGTTCACACCAAATTTTCAGGAAGGCTCATCATGTTTATAATCCTACTTCAGCTTGTTAAACACAAGGTAGAAGCAGCAAGGATGACATTTTCTGTCAGCCAATTCAAACATATTAGTATAATTTTATATGTATCCCATATGCTGTATTTACAGTACTTTGAAAATGGATTTTTATCTGTCAAATACATCCGAGACTAAACAGCTACACTTTTGTTCTGTGTTTCTTTCTCTCTGAACATTCTTCCACAGTATGTCATGGCAGTGTCTCCAATATGATATAACATAAAGTCAGTTAAACCTGTTTTCAGTCAACACATAAATGAAACTATTATATCCCCTCCCTGCACTCCATAACTACTTTCATTTTTTTGTGAATACACCGCTGTACAACTACAATTCACATTTCCTGGCCAACCTTAGACATAAAACACTGGACCTTGTGTTTCAACAATTTGATTTAATATACAATAAACCACTCAAAATAAAGTGGCATCTAACTAACTACCAACCACCCAATGTTATGATATCTACAGTGATCTTCAGTGAAAGGAATAGTAAACAGTAAATATTCTGTTTCCTAACCAAGACCCTGTTTAGCAAGAGATACCATAATGCACTACACTGAAAATGAAAGAGTACAGTATGTATGAATTCCATACCATATACAGTATTTGTACAAGACAGCAAAGGAACAACTGGGCTCATTTGTTTGGAAACTATTTGTTCAATAACCAGGACCTTGTTTAAAGGAAGGTAATGGAATGCTTTACATATATATTATCATATTACTGTACATTGGACCTTTTTATATTCCACTGGTCTAAATAGTACTGTACTTCATTCTATATTAGCTAATCATTCCACACACTCTGGTTTCACCACATCACCATAGGCAGAACTTATCAAAGATTGAACAGGCAGATATCTTTTGAAGAGGTAAAATGTCAATTAACTTGGAACTTTTTGTAACAGAGAACACACACACACTTGTTTCAAACTTTACTTCATTCTTAGTTGTCATGAAAATTGCTTCAATTATTATAGGCTTACCACCCAGTCATGCATGCAAGCACTGTATGTAATATGTTATGTCAAAGTAGGAGGGGAGTGGTAAGGAGACTGGAAGTAGTTAAATGAATGAATGAATGAATAAGGGGAAAGCCCCAGGGACTGATGAAGTGTTTAATGAAATGCTTAGGATTTGGGTGAGAAATAGTTGTCAAATAGGTGAAGGGAAGGGAATATGTAGATGATAATGGGAATAATGTAGCGACATAAAACTTGAAGTCAGGTATGACATATGAGTGACCAGCAGATTTATGAAAGAACTGCCCCGAGTCCTTATATGGTATAGACCTAAACAGTACAGTGGCCTCTCAATTTATGTATGAGTTGTGTCGTCATTTACACGGCTGTATTGTGAGCATGTCATAATTCAAAAATAAAGTAAAGTATCCTATTAGATTTAATAACTGAGGGAGTTATGTTCCGAATTTCAAATAGCATACCAGTTAAATTGATTCCAATAAGTGTAAATTCAAAGGTCACTGCACATATGCACTGTACTGTACAGTAATTATCCTTACCCATCACTTCATTGGTAACAAAATTACATAATTACACTATAGTTCATCCATTATATCTACCAAAAATCCCTGCTCTCTTTCACCACCACTGTAAATACTAACAGCCAACTACACCATATTTCTCTTTTTAAGTTATTAATACATAACAGTTGACACAGTGGTGAAGACTGACACACACATAATGCACGGACTATATAAACCTCTCTGAAAAAATATAACATCTTACTAATACTAATTAGTGGGACTATTTTTTCTTTCTTTCTGTGGAGCATTTTGGACAGTACCACTTCCCCTTTGGCTTGGTCGTCAGTCCTACACAGGCAAAGTGGAACCACTCAATAGGGCACTGAAAGAGAGGGAAGAAAAGTCAGGGTGTGGCAATATCAGGTGATTAAGAAAACAAATAAACTGCTGACCAAACATTTAGAAGCCACTTAAATAAGGAATACAATATATGCCTGAAAAGTTTGCACCGTACTGTTGACAACTTCTGCATTTTCACTAATTAATCCAGATAAACTTTTTCATCAAGACACAAGCACTCATGTTTCCCAAAAGTTATATGATATTACTATCAGATGATTTTTAAATATCCCAAAAAAATCTAGTATCCAAAATTAAAAAAGAAAAGAAAAAAAAAAGAAAAGAAAAAAAAAAAAAAAAAAGCAGAAATTTATACATACATCCATTTTGTCGCAAGCAATCATCTCTCCGTAGGACACCTGGTGACAGAGGCAGTAAGTAGGTTCATTAGGGTCGACAGGCATATCCAGTACATCTGAGGGGTGTGCAATGGACAGTCCCGGAAGCACTGAGGCAATGGCTGAGTCCGACTCCGCTTTCTTGGGCTTTTTCCTGCGGCCGCCAGACTTGGGTGTGGTTTCCTCTTCATCGGACTGGTTGCCCTTGCGTTTGTTCTTTCCTTTCTCCTCCTTTTTCTTGCGACCTTCTGAAATGCATCGTTCTGGTATAACTCACATTTGGATTAACTTCAACAATCTGTCAAATTCTGGATAGGCAATCTGTCAATGCCTACCAAGTGTTTTTCAGGCTCTCCTGATATTTATCATGATTTTGATGATTGATAGTAGACAAATAGACTGAAATATGCAGTTGAAATGGAACTAAACTGTATTGGCAAGTACAGGAGAGTGAAAATAAACCTAGTAAGTATAGTTTGAAAAAAATCAAACAAATGTACCATACTGTATGCTACAATGAATGCAACTCTCACTGTCTACTCACTCTTTTTGCTATTAGTTTCCTCTTCTTTCTTGTTGTTGTTGAGTGCCTTCTCCTTAATTTCAGCCTCAAACTTTGCCAGGTCTGAGTCCAATCTACGTATGTGTTTGTCAACCTGAAATGTGAATCTGTGAGAATATCTGTACCTTGTGTGAACTTAACCCAACAAATCTAAACTCTTCAATACAGTACAGATTAGAAAACATGTGAACTAATGGCACTTACAAGTTCATAAGTTTGTATAGCAAGCTGAACTTTATCATCACTGAATTCCTTTGCTCGGTTGAACATCTTCTGTATTTTGCTCATCTGTTCTGATCGCTTTTCTGGGCTCAGGCTCTTGACTGTGTTTAAGTAGTCATCAGAGATCTGAGGAAAGAAATCAGAGCTGTAATTATTACATTCATCCTTAAGGATTTATACCAGCATCAAATATACATACGCCCAATGAAACTATCTATCCTTGTTTTCATTGTTGCAACTATCAACTTTCCATGACAATGAGAATTTATGACACTATTATCTAAGACCTTTATTACAGTCCACATAATTGAAACTCTTACACAAAGGTACCTGATCAATATTACGCATGACATCCTGTGAACGTTGGTCCAGGTCTCTCATTAAATGGAAATTTCGTTGCAGTTCTGTTGGTAGATTTTCTAGACCTGAAAAAGTTAAAATAAATCAGTATCATAAACTATTACATACCATATAGAATAATAAAATACTATATAAAATGTTAAGTATTATATGGTACCAAGACATCGCACTAGCAGAGCATAATTTCACTTCTGTGTATTGTGAGGTATATAAAATATTTCATTGTTTTTAACCTCTCGCAGAAAGGCTATACTCGTAATTATACAGTATAGTCAAATAGGGAAGACCCAAGCCATTTATTTTCCTCTCCAACCGTCCTTATTTGTGGTATAACATGCTCTTGGCCTAGCACAGTGTTCATTTTAAGGGTGAAGTACAGTATAGGAGAATCAGAAGCAAATGATTCCTCCAAACAGTCAATCTGGTCCTGTTTCCTGGCATAGTTTGGAGGAATCAAGACGCTTTAATGTACCAAAAGTATACAATCCCCTTAACCTTTTTCATGATAACCAAACCTTCATGATGGCCTTGTGCATAATGTGATGTGTAAGTTTGACAATTCTTCTTAAAATACATAGGTAAATATCTACCCTATTCCAGTTGGTATTACGATGTTACAAAACTGCAATACTCTAGATCAGCGTTTCCCAACCTTTTCCGACCATAGCACCCCCTGTTGTCATGTCTAAGCAGTCCAGCACCCCTAACTAATATCTTGTTATTAGATTTTAGAAATTTAGAAGGATAAAAGAAAGTGAAGTGTCATCACTTCTTTTACAGATGAAAATATGAAACGACACATGGAAGAGAGAGAGAGAGAGCGAGATTTTCCAATGGACTTACCAGTATTACTGGAAACAGAAGATAGACTCAGCTATGCAGACAAAACTCAAATATGTAGGAGCTGTACTGTTTTGTTGGACTGCTACTGATTAATTAACTAGTGCTACTGCCTGGCTGCCGCTGGTCCCATAGTCTCGCCGCTCTCGTGTCAGATACATAACTCGTATACGTACCGAACGTGTACCACATTTGGTCGTGCCTTGCTAGGACGTGATATTTTACTGACATGTGTGCATCACTTCCCAGCACCCCCTATAATTGATTTCAGCACCCCCAGGGGGTGCTAGCACCCCAGGTTGGGAAATGCTGCTCTAGATAAATACCAATATATAAAGAGGCGTGATCCTTGAAAGTATACTAACTTATTTCTCATACAAGTTTAGCCTACAGTCTCAACCTAACTTACTACACAAGTTGGATATGGGCAAATAGACACAAGTTATTAATATTATCACACTAAGAGTTATAGTGGTTGTAATTTCGTCACTAAACTAATACATTACCAGTGTATTTTATTTCCAGCTGAACCAAGACCAAGACAAGTTAATGAACAAATGGAACCCCTTAGTAAAAACAGCTCATTTAACATGATAATTTTTCCTGGTGTTGGTAGACCTTAGTGTAATAAATATCTGGTAAATGTTGGGGATGTGTGTGTGTGTGTGTGTGTGTGTGAGTATAAAAAAGTAGCAACAAGAGTTTATTGAATTTTGGTGAAATAATCTTGGGGCCATATTCAAGAACCTTTGTGGTGCATACGATGGTGTGGTAACGGTACGATGGCTCCATAGATAAACAACAGAGCCGTCGTATCGTCACCAAGCCATCGTATACACCACGGATGTCCTAAAATATGGCTCCAAATTTGGATATCTGGGTGAAAGCCATAGGTTCCCGCGCTTCCACTCATAGCATCATTATAGCCATTTATCACTTGGTTTAACCCATGATATAGCACATGATCAACAGTTAAGCTTTGTTTAAATGATTGCATTTAATCACTGTTTTGAATTTAGTTCATGAACATCATGAACTTACTTTCTAAATACTGCTCGAGATGAAGGCCAGTCGCCATTTTGGTCGTGTGTAGAGTTGCCACAGAATTGGCTATTTTCCCGCCCAAAATCAGCAAAAAAGTAGCCCAAATAGTACCGTTATCCTTAGAGAAAAATAACCACAATAGATATTCAATTTTTCAATATGTAATGAAGTTGTGGGAAGGAGAGATAAGGCCTTGGGTATGGCATGGGATGGAGGTAAGGCCTTGGGTACGGCATACCGAGGAAGAGATGGATGGTAAAGAGATGGGTCCAATGGAGTGGAGAGCTTGAGTGGTGCATAGAAGTGCGAGTTGTAACTAAAAGGCTAGTGGATGAGCCATGGCGGAAGGTCACTTCTTTTGGAATTATGGCAATTTTAATTAGATAAATGAGTACCGTATATAGTTCACGCAAAGCAAACCTGTATAGGTATGCTTAGAAAATTCATTTTGCTACTGGATAGGTTTCAAGCCGATCTTTGTGCAAAAACCGCCCATATTGGCGTGGTAATATTAGAGATGGCAACACTGCTTACAATTCCCGTAATGTTTTGATGTGTGACGTCACAGCCTATAATTTGTGACGTCATGGTTGTTGCGGCGTCGTGTTGTCATGGTAACGGTACCACTCACTACTTGGCGTCTCTCCCTAAACAAAGGCTCACCACAATCTAATGTTTGCCCTGCACCGATAAACTAGACATTCACAAAGTACACCGGACTTGGAATCTTGTAATATCTTGTTATTAGCCATGTGAATATGATTTAATAATGCAAAGTGATATGGTTAATAAGAAAGTAGAAAGCAATCAACTATAGTCGCGTCCTCCCACGTAATGTAAACCTCCACTAAATAATAAATATTAGAAGCTTCAAAGTAGATGGAGTGAAATACACATACTTACTCTCCATCTCTGACTTTGAGTTTTCACTTGCGACACTTGGTACGACACCGAAAACACTCAATGAACTGGGACGATAGGTGACTTATCTGGAGAACTTTCACAGGAGTAAAAATGAAGCATACTGAACTCGCTCCGTCTGACTCTCCACTACCAAACGTTCCCCGCCCCTACCAGCACTCAGCAGCAGCAGCAGGGCTCGACAGCTGCCGCTGTGTGCGTGTTGCTTCTACGTACATCACGCAGCCGTGTACACACACTCGCTAGCTGATATTTTAAAGACTTTATCCCCCTCGGCGCGCGCACAGGAAGTACAATGGCAGCTACTGCACAGTCCTAGCTGCTAGGAAAGTATATGTACACGATAGTTACTTTTATACACATGCCTATGTTTGTATTAAAACGTTACATATACCTATACATATTCCTCTTGACAGTAATGATGTTAAAGTATATTTAAGTAGTATTTAGAATAATCATGAGGGTCATTCGGGGTTCATTTATTAAGCCATTACATTTATGAATTCGTGTACTAACTGTACTATATAGGATCACAAAAGATCGGTATGTGTTGGTCTGATGACGTGCAATGAAAGACTTAAGAATAGTGTTTTCTCTCTTTTTTTCTTGACCCCAGACTTCCTCCACCGTCATAGAGGAAGGAACTTTCTCTCATTTCTCATTTCCTTTCGACTGTTGTAAACCATCATGCACGCACCTCATGGCAAGCTTTCTAACCCAATGACCGCGTGAAGTTTCCCAGTAATCATATCAGTTAAAATCGTTTAACTTTCGGCAAAATAAACTATAGTCTATAATCATGTACGCAACCAAGTAAGGGGATATGACAATTATATTAAAGGGAGATTCACTTGTTGATAAATTTAAAAGCTATTGATTCCTCCTAACTATACCAGAAAACAGATGCTCTCAATGATATAATAGGGGATCTGTTTCGTGGCATAGTTTTGAGGAATCAGAGACCTTCCAATTTACCAACAAAAGCTAGAATCTCCACTTAAGGAGGTAATAACGTTTAATTGGTCTGTTGGAGTGCCTTGATTCCTCCAAAGTATGTCAGGAAACAAGACCAATGAATGGTATGCTGTTGCTTGGAATAGTTTGCAGGAATCATTTGTTCCAGATTTACAAACACCGGACTACCACGGCCCCTCACCCCCATTAGGCTTTTCCAAACTGTACCAATTAAGAAGATATCCCTATCATATATTTTTACCAAAAAGTATTATCTATTTATGGTATTACTCCTTCTTCTTCCCTTCCTCTTTCCTCCGTCCTCGGGTTATAACTCAATGTTCGAACCTTCCCAGCAGCCGATTTCCACATTACCTCATACCTACCGACAAATAGTTGGAAGACGGAGCATACCATGCAATTCTGTCCGACAAGATGACGGAGATAAATGTGTTACCCTCTTAAATTGATACTTATTTTTTTTTTTTTTTTTTTTTGTGCATCAGTTACACTCACTTTCATAGTAATCTATACGTGCATAAATTGTATTTTGAATGTATATTGTTCGGTCATCTTAGTTCAAATGCTCGAAACCTTAGTTTCGAGGAGTCAATTAAAGTGTTATAGTTGTAGGTCTATCCATGATACCCAGTGTGGTGGGTTTAGTTAGAACACTGTCAAGTGTTATTATTTTAATTACGATGAATTACCATCTCAATCTGAATATTAAATTCATATGATTCTCTCTCTCTCTCTCTCTCTCTCTCTCTCTCTCTCTCTATATATATATATATATATATATATATATATATATATATATATATATTAAAGTAAAGTGCGGCAACATCCGGCCGGCCGGGCAGCCGCTGTATTGATTTTATCGCCAGCAGTTCCATCCGCTATGAATATTCGACTTCCCTCCCGTGTGTACACTAGCTGAGGGTGGACGTAACCCTCCTCAAACACACACACACACACACACTCATTCACTCACTCCCACTAGCTCCTGACACCAGTGCTTATAGGCTCCTCCGTCCTCCACCATCATTTTACTAACACCCCTTCCTGCTCGAGGATGCCGATATATTATGGGCAAACTGCACATTATTGTGAGTTTGAGTATATTGGAGGCTATTGATTCAATTCAACTGCACCTATATGTTACAAACAAGATGCCCTGCTCTCATAATTATTTAATAGGGTAGCCTGTTTTCTTGCATAGTTTGGAGAGATCAGCAGGCCTCAACCTCAACTTCTTCAACACACCAAACGCGGTTAGATTATAAATGAACAGACACACACACCTCCTACGTACAGTCTGAGTGATCTGTCAGTGATGGTAATTAGAATAACAATAAAGCATTTATAAATTAAAATCATTTGTAGAAGAGATGCTGCTTAAATCATTACATAAAATTATACAGAATAACCTTTCGAAAAAGTCAGTACACGTTTCTAGATTTTCATTTTCGTATTGTGCATATAGCAGTATTGTATAGGCCTACTGTTGGTTGGAGAGAGAGAGAGATCGGGGGGGGGGGGCAATAACGAGAGAGAGAGAGAGAGAGAGAGAGAGAGGGCGAGGGGTAACAATAACGGAGCAAGTAACTGGATTCATCTGCTTTAGGCCCAACAGCAGAACAAAGCCACACACTCTCACTACCACCACCAGCAACAGGATTGAGGAGGAGGAGGATGGGGGGACAGCCAGCGCTATGTTTGTGTGTGTGTCCCATGGTCTGTGTGTGAATGTATGTGTGTGTGTGTGTCCCGTGATCTCTCTCTCTCTCTCTCTCTCTCTCTCTCTCTCTCTCTCTCTCTCTCAAAAGGCTCGTAACTATAAAGGACTGCTGGCCGGGACTTGTAAACGTTTCCCTCGCTGACCTAGAGACCCCAACACTATGCATTCGAAATAAACGTTGAATTAAGGGAGGGACCCGTAGCCTACGTGTTGCACAGAAATGGAGGCCACTATAACTACTTCCTCAATCAACACACACACACACACTATAATATATCACCGTGGGAGAGAGAGGGGAGGGGTTAAAGCTAAAGTGTTTTGCTACGATGAGAGAGAGAGAGAGAGAGAGAGAGGTTTGAGTTAAAAATTGAGGCTGGAAGAAGATTGCCGTAGCTTGACCTGGAAGACTTTACGGGAATTATAAGTTGGCTTCAGGTGTAAATTCCCAGCCTCGCCACTCTGGGTGAAAAATGTGGTAAATAGCTGTGTTTTGTTAGCCTTTTTAGCAACTGTATTTCCCGCCACACGACTTGGGAGGGAAGGAGGGAGGGACGGGAAGGGAAAGGGGGCAATCTCAGTGACGTCATGTTTATTTGCAACGATGACGTAATTTGCTTAGCATAGGCACCATTTGCACTTATGTACACACATATTTCTGAGAGTAAAAGAGAGAAATGCAGAGAAAACCCCAGTACCTTGTTGCTGAAATTGTGTGGCACTATAATGTACTGTAATGATAGAGAACTGGAAATTACAGAGAGAGAGAGTGTGTGTGTGTGTGTTCTCTGTTGTATGACCTTTTCATTGATGCATAAAAGAGTTGTGGTACTGTTCTGTCCTTTGTGGAAAATCTCTCAACACCATTCGTCACCATAGTAGTTAATTAGGCGTAATTATGAGCGAGTTGCAGCATAACTAAGCATTTGTCGACTCTTCTTAAATAAAAATTCTGCAACAACCGTTTCCTATGATGCACTAACTTCGTTCCCATTTTCTCATAATTGTTCGATTGTTCTTCGAATATTATATTTAAATTGCGTAGAGATATTGCCTCTGATTCATTCATTTATGCTTCAGAATTGACGGAACAAAATATTTCAAACTAATCTTGAAAATATAAACAGCCGATGTGTAGAGTATTATGATCTTTAGTCGTGAAATATTACGTTAGATAAAATTGTTCATAATGTGAGGAAAGCTTTCGTACTCGGTGCATGTTCAACCTCATTGCCAGACGTAAAAGCAACGCGGCACTCCTTGGTATTTGTATATTGGACTTTTATCGGTTGGTTTACTGAATGAAGTCGCTGTATACGTATTTTCCAGCATTATAGTCTGTGAGATGAAATCAGATTTTTATGTGATACGGGTTTAGGACATAAACTAGCTACTTATCAACATTTTCGAAAGTTGACTCAGACCAGCAGGATATGCGTGTGTCCCACCCACTTCAATGTTGCCAGGGTTGTAGTTTTTACGCCAATTCTAATGATGTTAAAATGAGAAGCATTAGGCAAACACGGGTGTAGATATCCTTATGAAAACTGCTGTTGTTAGTGTATTAAGAAACTTTTCAATAAATCTTGGCATTAACCACTAAAACACATGTAAAACAAATGTATATATAACTTAGAGGCGTACACAGGGATGAGATTAGGATATTATTGGGCTATTTTTCATCCAAGTTAGGGCTATTATTGGGCTACTTCTCACCCAAGTTTGGTCTATTATTGGGCTACTTTTCGTCCCAGTTTGGGCGTGAACACTAATAAGGAGCCACACTACAGCTGCTGCTGCTGGCACTGACAACCTTGCCTGGCCCTGAGTCCGTCACCGAGAGTCAGACAGTCAGTTCAGTATGTTGGTTATTTTCGTCCTGGTGAGTGGCTGTCAGTAGTGCCTTGTTGTGCCTCCACTTAGGGTTCACATCCATTTATCCGTATCCGTCCGTTTTGTGAGTGTATTGACTGTGTTGTGTGTGTGTTTGTGTGTAAGAATCCATCTATTTGTCCTGCTCATCCAGTCCTTCAGCAGACTGACAACAAGATATGGTAAGTAGGAAAAAACATTATCAAAGTTTTCACCACTATTTTGCACCTTGAGCCAGATTTATTTACCCCATTGACAAGCCCCACTCCTACCACCACAGCTAGGACTCTTAATTGGTTGATCTAGGCTTAGTGTATGTATGTTAATGTGTGTGTTCATTATTTACACATGCATAATTATTATGTCGTTTACGATAAGGCCTGTGTGTGCAAGTCCGTATATATAAAGAAAAAATTATAATATATACCAGTTTTTCATGACTTTGAGATGGTTTGGGAATGCCATCTGGTCTTCTAAGTATATAATATATCACTGACATGTACGTTGCATATTGATAACTGATACTATATATTTGTGTAGTTAAGGGAAGCATATGCATGCAACCTTTTGTGGTCAATTTGGAGTCAATGTAAGCCTCCAAACTAAGCTATAAAACATATCCCCTGTATAATTCCATATGGAGGGGTTCTGTTTCCTGACATAGTTTGGAGGAATCAGTAGCATTCCAATTTCCCATAATAGGACTAAATAGGTTACTCCCCTAAAGGCTGGATAACTGAAGCTACTATACGTTGAGGGCGGGGACTTTCATGGTTTAATTGGGTGTTTCATTGTGTAGGCTACGTGTGTCATTTGGAATCGTTTGGCGTTAGTCCAACACTGATATTTGTCCCCATGAGGTATTTATGGGTTAACTGCAATACATAACTTTACCATTGAAAGTCAAGGGCCGAGTGATTGCATACGACGGAGAAATAATAGTTTAGAATAAATCAGAAGAATAATTTGCCGCCGTAGTTTATAAATCAGTAAACGGTAAACAGAATCGAGTATCTATAGCCTACAGTATTTATATATATAAGGATAATACACTTTAGGTACGTACATTGGAGTGCCTTGATTCCTCCAAAGTAAGTCAGCTAGGAAAGGACCAATGAAAACAAATAATTGGTATCCTGAAACTTGGAAGTGTTTGGAGGAATCACTGCAGTTGTTCCATATTTATCACTAAAACAGGCAACACTGTACAATATACGTCCCCCTTAAATAAGGACCCCCGTGATGTAGTCAGAAAATTGGAGGTTAGCGAGTCCTTCAAACATTGCCACGTAACACCACCTACATTAAAAGAAGCTTGTTTCGTGGTATAGTCAGGAGGAATTAGAAGCCACCAGGTCTCATTAGTCAGTACAGTACCTCCTTTCACACGAATATAAAAGGAAGTAGATTAGTAGATCACTGGAGACTATTTCCCCCAGATTCCTCACCTCTACCCCCCCTTCCTCCCCCTCCCTCCCCGTCACGAGTTCATTCTGGTGGTGGAATGAGGAAGAAAACAACCCAAATAGCCCAAAAATGTCGTATAATGTGTCACTGGCTCGATAGTTTACCATTGTAGTTTCTCTCGGATGTTCACCATTGCATTTACATTATTTCTCTCGGCGCCATTAAATCTTTATATATATATTATTTTACATTAATTTGTGTGAACTTTACCGGTACTTGTTTTACTCGTGCATTTCATAATTTTCTATTTTTTATGAAATGATGCTCTACTGACACATTTATGTTCGGTATCGTATCTATATATTTAATAATGTGTATCATATTTTTCCTTTCTTTGGCGAAGTAGCCTAAGGATTATAATTATTTAAGGTTCCCACGAGCGGCGCCCTATATTCTACTTTACTAAATAGGTTTCTCTAGGAACATAAAAGTCCAACCAAGGTCAATTCATTACGAGTTATTAGTGGGAAGTTTACGGCATAAGAAGTGTATATATATAGACACAGAGTAAACCAGACAGACAGACGTGACAGGGCGTGGTTGAGAAAGTTTGGGAGACGTGACAAGGCGTGGTTGTGGGGATGTTAGGAGACGTGAGAGGGCGTGGTTGAAAGGGTTTGGGACATGGTTTTGGGGACGTGACAGGGCGTGGTAGAGAGAGATTGGGGGACGAGAGGGCGTGGTTGAGAGATTTTGATATGTGAAAGGGCGTGAGTTTTGGGAGGCGTGACAGGGCGTGGTTAAGGGAGTTTTGGACTGGGTTTGGGAGACGTAAGGGGGCGTGGTAGAGGGAGTTTTGGGAGACATGACAGGGCGTGGTTGAGGGAGATTTGGACTGGGTTTGGGAGACGTAAGAGGGTGTGGCTGAATCTAGAGGGTGTGGGAGACAGACATACCGCGAATAGCCTAGCCTTAACCAGCCAGCCAGCCAGCCAACTAGCCAGACCCTCCACGGTACTACACCATTATCACCATCATCACTAATATTGTATCTATCTTCACCATCATCATTAATATTGTATCTATCATCACCAATATATCCATCATAACCACTAATATTGTATCTATCATCACCAATATATCCATCATCACCACTAATATTATAAACACTACCATCACCATCACCACAAATATTATATCCACCATTACCACAACCACCATCACATAATTATTATATATTTGAAATAACTATAGTGGTCAGATGGAACCCAAATAATTAGCCAAACAGACTTTTTCCCTTTTCATCATGTGACAAAAAAAATTATTATAATCGACTAATCGTCACTATTACACCGAGAAATTGTTAGGTAATCGACCGTCAGATGAAAGAGTAAATAGATAATAATCCTTGAGCCATAATCACGGGAATCCATTTTGAAGATTAAGGGGAGAGAATTTTTATTTATATATTTATTTATTTCGAGGGAGGGTTAAATTGGAAGGCTACTGAATCCTCCAAACTATATCACGAAACAGATCTCTTAATAGATATAGGAATATTGTGGTGATTTGTTTCCTGGTATACTGTGGAGGAATCAGTAGCACTCCAAATTATTAAAAGAGGTTCTCCATTTAATTAAACGGGTGGGAGGAGGAGTTAGGTTATGATGCTCTTGGAGGCTGCTGATTCCTCCAAACTGTGACACAAGTAAACAGAAACGAAGGATTAGGATGCTGTTGAAACATATAATTAATAGGAGGCTACTGATTCCTCCAAGCTCCGTGTGACACAACGAAACAGAACCCATATTGAAGGAGATTGAAGTTGTAGGAATGAAAATATTTGTCTATAAACGCTTTATATATGTAACGAAGGAAATTGACAAAACTATGTTATAGTCATGAATTTATTTGTCTAGAAAGAAAAATGACAAAAAGTAGTTCTCGTAATGAAAAAATATATATTTAGAAACTTGTGTAACTCAGAAAAATAACAAATATCAGTTCTCGTAATGAAAATCAAATATATATATATATATATATATATAAACCTGTGTAACTCAGAAAAATGACAAAAATCAGTTCTGGTAGTGGCAATGTTTATAATAACACAGAAAATTGACAAACATAATTATGTCCTCGTAGTGGAAATGTTCATGCTTAGATACGGTTATGTAGCACAGAAAATTGACAAAAATAAGTTCTCGTAATGAAATAGTCTACGTTTAGAAACTTATAAAACACAGAAATTTGACAAAAATAAGTTCCCGTAATTAAAACGTTTATATTTAGAGAAGGATATGTACCGTAACCACGAAAAATTGACCAAAATAATATATATTCTTGAAGTGGAAATATTTGTGTTTACAGACCTTTATGTAAACACCTTTAGAAAATTAACCAAAATATGTTCTTGTAGTGGAAATGTTTGTGTTTACAGACCGTTATGTAAACACCTTTAGAAAGTTAACCAAAATCTGTTCTGGTAGTGGTAGAAATAACTGTTTGTGTTTGTTTATGTTTATGTGATGAGGTAGGTTACACGCTCCTTGGATGGAAGGAAGGGAGGGAGTCGTGTAGTGAATGACCTTCCACCCTCGTTTGGTTTTTGGTGTCGTGCGTTGTCCCTGATTCTATTGCTGGGTGAGGGCGATGACGTCACACACACACACACACACACACACACACACAGTAAACATGAATACCTGCACAGATATATATCTTTAAATCAATACTCATACTCGGTTATCATACACACACGATAAGCAAGCAAGAATATACCTACAATTATATATCTACACACACGATAACACACACACATACACGATAATACAGAACACACACACACACGATAAGCAAGAACACACACACACACACACGATAAGCAAGAACACACACACACACACACGATAACCAAGAACACACACACACACAAAGAAAGAAAATATAAATAAACCTCACGGGGGGAAGCGCCACAAATCGCGTGTAGGTAAATCACTTGGCCCTAGTTCCCACGTGACCCTTTCAAGAACACCACCACCCACCACAGGTATAAGGTCCCTCTCTCTCTTTACCCTTGTGTGTGTGTGTCCCCCCTTCTGGCCTTTGGTTGGTTATAATTACACGGGACTGGCATCATCAGCAACACGACATGCATCTCTCACTCTTACCTAGCTCCTCCTATACTGCAAGCTTTGGGTGATGTAACTGACTGCACGAGGTAACATTGAAGTAAAGAAGACCACCCTTGGATTGTAGGACGAGAAAGATAGTGCATGATAGAGAGGAGGGACAGCAACCACGAAGAATACAGAAGGAAGTGAGGGACGTGGGTATGCGTGGTGATGGAGAGGAAGGACAGCAACCCACGAAGGATACAGAAGGATGTGAGGGATAGTTGAGGAATAGGATGTGAGTGGTTATAGAGAGAAGGGACAGCAACCCACGAAGGATACAGAAGGATGTGAGGGATAGTTGATGAGTTGAGGAATAGGATGTGGGTGGTGATGGAGAGAAGGGACCGCCACCACACAGGATAAAGAAGGATGTGAGGGGTAGTTGATGAGTTGAGGAATATCTTGTAGGACGAGGGAGAGGGTGCATGATAGAAAGGATGGACAACAAGCACGAAGGATAAAGAAGGATATGAGCGATAGTTGAAAAGAGTTTAGAAATAATCTTAGGTCAGGGGAAAGGTGATAGAGAGAAGGGAGGAAGGACAACAGGCAAGAAAGACAGAAAGGACAGTTGAAGAGTTGATAGTGAGTGACTCGGGCCCAAACAGAACGTGGATGGAAAGACAATGGGACAGGGAGAACTGGTTGGTAATTACACAAAACTATCATCATTATCATCAATTTCACGGTGGTACTCAAGTGTGACGTGTCAGGGTGAAGAGAAAACTCAGCGGTACGTATACAGTTGAACACACGAAGTCGCGATAGTATCGCGACTTCGTGTCTCCATCCCATCAGCTCGCGACTGTACATATATCGTTGGTAAATCTGTTGCAACTGATTCCTCAAAACTATTCCAAACAACAGGCCACCATTATTATTGTTAATCCAGATCTGTTTCCTGGCAAACTATGGAGGAATCAGGCGCTCCAAAGTACCAAAAGTATACTATCCCCTTCAGCGTCTAGATACCAGAGATAGAAGTCAGTGTTTGTGATTGGTAAGAATATATAGCCAGAGTAGCCTAGCCGTCACTGTATGGTTACTAAAGAGAGATGAACACCTTCAATCTATAGGTCGTAATAATAAATAAATAATAAAATAATACTAATAAAATTAAATTAATAATAATAATAATAAAATTATTATTATTTTATTATTATTATTATTATTAATTTAATTTTATTAGTGGCAAAACTCCACCAGCCCCTCCACAACCTCCCCCCATCTCTTCCTCTCTCTCTCTTCCATAATTCGTTAGGTAGAAACGACCCCATGATGAGTGAGCTCTTGTCTCCATCCCATCAGCTCGCGACTGTACAAACCCCTTAAGAACTTACTACTGGGAGAAGGTGAGCATCTACTACTCTACCTGTACCGTGAATTCATGTATACAACTGAACCATACCAGCACGGGGAGACTACTACTTATAGGGGAGAAGCAGTGGGACAGAGAGCCATATTAGCCTAATTGTTGGTTGGTACAGTCACGAGCCTTAATAAATATCCTCAGGTTTGCTTCGAATAGCCTGCATGATGTAGCCCAAAACGAGCACCACTAAGTATGAAACAGGATAAGCGTCTTCATTGGTTCACTAACATAGGTATATCAGATGTTTGGAAACTTCAACAACAAAACATAGATAGGCATATACTTATTATGGCTCCAGTAAATATATATGTGACATGATAGGCGTCGTCATTGATTCACTAACATAGGTAGGCTATATCAGATGCTTGGAAACTTTAACAAGACCTGCTGCATGAATGGATACTTATTATGAATCGTGACTGTACCTGCTGGAGTGAGATGGACGGCCTTGGTCCCGTGTGTGAGATGTGTTAGTTGGTCACGCTACAAGACTACCACCATCACCGACTATAATAGCATACACGTGGCTACCCCAGACTGACTACCAACATCACTATGACCAATCATCTCTGCTTTCGTATCTGTGTTTAGAACTTTTTTTGTCATCATTATCTATCGTATTATTATTATTATTGTGATAGAACTATTATTGTTATCATTATTTATTTATTTATTTATTTATTATTATTATTATTATTAATATTCCTTTGGCGGCCTCCCTCACGATCCTATCTAGCTATTGCTATGGGCTTTGGTCAATCCTTCAGTCTCTATGGGTGAAACATGTGTGGTTCTACCCGAGATTTGATCTGTCTGTGGATACCGTATAACACAAGTGATATACCGGTACTCATTAAACCTTAGAACATATTTGCTGCTTTCATTCATCTGTTCTTAATTAAGTGACCATGTAATCGTGTATGAGACCTGCAAGGTGGCTTCTGATTCCTCCTGATTATGTCACTAAACAAGCTCCTTTAATGTAGGTGGTGTATCGTGGCAATGTTTTAAGGACTCGCTAACCTCCAATTTTCTGACTACATCACGAGGGTCATTGTTATTAGATGTAGAGTGTTGTTACCAGTGAGGCCAAATCAGGGCATTACGTCATCTCGCCTCAAGGTTTTCATTGCTGTTCTGTACATACATGCAGTGATGCCAGATCCACAACACAACATGTACTGTAGTGAGGTGTAGTGCGTTTGTTAGATAGCATCAAAACTTTAATTTCAGATATGATATACATTAATTACTGATATCCCCAGCATACTAATGTAGGAACTAATTTGTACGACACTGACGGAATAGTTTAGCTGTAAATACTCGTAATCTGTTTGAGAGAAGCAAGAGTCATGAGAGGGTCCCTTGTGTGTGTGTGTGTGCCAGCTGAACGAAAATATGAATAAGAAAGCCACATGGTGAGCACGATATACAAAAGGAAAGGAAGGAAGAAAGATGATGGTATGAGGGAGGGAAGAAGTGGGTTAGAAGAATGAAAGAGGGAGGAGGATGAGGATATTTTTTGAAGTGAGGGAGGAAGAATGATAATGTTGTATGCTGAAGGGATGAAGAGAGAGAGATGCCGGCGTCAAGGTTACCTTGGCCCTCCAGCAACCGGGAGGACTCTCTAACATGCACACACACACATACATACATACACACCTGCCGCTGGTCGTCGCCTACACACACACACTGACGCATTACACATACATCCACCACACTGACGCACCATTCTCTTCCTCCAACACTGACGCATCACCCATAACATTAATCTCCAAACCTTTATGAACTTTGATTGTTACGTGTATTATTTCATTGGTGTACAGAGTATGAGGTGGACATAAAACACACACAAACCCAGACTATTAATGAATCTTCCAGGGAGGGGGGTTAAGGGGCGAACTTCTTTCTGGTAAATTGGAGGGCTACTGAATCTTCCAAACTTTGTCACGAAACAGATCACCCTCTTAGTAACGCTGAGGTGATTTGTTTCCTGCACTAGTTTGGAGGAACCAGTAGCACTCCCCATTAGAGGTTCTCCCCTTGAAGGTACCGATTACAGAGAAAACCTTGGTGTGATGTTGAAAAACAATATAGTGTATCTCTGTCGTCCTTTCTGAGTTACTTCCAGAAATACTTGAGTTGTTTTCCTGTGCCTGGTGCAAACATAAACATTTCAAGTGTATACCAAGATCCAGTTCTATAGGTGTATAGCCTACCACAAGCAAACTGTCTCTCCCCTATACACACCCGTCACTATAGTCTGTGTGTGGAATGACTTGTAACTTTACCCTAAATAATAAAACCTGGCAAGTTGTAGTTTGTCTTGGAGCGGTGTATAACTTTACCGTAAATGATAAAACCTGGTAAGTGTATTTAATCTTATAATTACCCTTGCAAATGTAGTATAAGTTATAATCTTGGGTTGATATATAACATTACCTTAAATAGTAAAACCTGGGAAGTGTAGCTAAATTAATCTTGTGTCGGTGTATGTAAAGCCTTTATGACTGATTTTGGCGTCAGCAAATGTTTTGTTTTGACAACGGGTGAGCGCACGGTGGTCACGTGGTGGCCCCTCGCTGCTAGGGTAGACAGACAGACTGACAGACACACACAGTCAGGCAGCAGGAAGGCAGTCTTGGCTGTGAGGTCATTCAGTGTGTACCACTCCACACAAGCCACAACCAACCTGTTTCTCGGTTCTTTCTTACTTGTTTTGTGCATTACAAGAACGACGGATGTTTAAATTCACACGGATTATTATAGCCTACTGAATAACCTATACTGAATTAAAATTTGTACAGGTAATGATAATTCTACCACTATTGTCGGCAATCGAATGTTTATCTTTTCTGACACATAGTGTTATCATCCTCGTTATCGTTACAGTGACAGTTGTTCATTATATATCACATGAGCTACATGCAAATGAAAGTTAAATTGACTAAATCTTGAACTCGACATGATTAACAGAATATTATATGTCATTATATCAGAAAAGTTAAAGTTTGTAATACCTGTGATACTCATATAAATATTTGACAGTTATGAATAATACGCACGAAAGTTTTGGAGAATTTGTCGCTAAGAAATGAATTAATACAAAGAACTGAGAGCCTTAGCCAACAGTGTATTTCCAGTGCTATACATGACACGACAAGCCAAGGTAGCCTAGGTGGTGCTACTGCTGGTGGTGTAGCCTATTGTACGGTTGGCCATATGAATTCTTAAACACCAAATAAGATTATATGAAAAGAGAGGTCACTATTGTTTAAGTACTGCAATGAATGGTCTACCAAGTGACTCGGTAAATTGCACAACAACAAACCTACTATTAATGTTGTATTGCAGTTACGTAGTTTTATATTTTCTATATGTTTTTGTAAGCCTTCGAAAACAACAGCGTGTGTACGAATTTTTGTGGCCAATAGTACTTGTGCCACATTCCTATAGCAAGTGTGGGTGTGTGACCTCATCGATAAAGTAGAGTGTGTGTGTGTGTGTGTGTTAAGGGGACCACCTCTTTTTAGTCAATTGGAGGAGCTACTGATGCCTCCAAACTATATAACTAAACAGATCCCCTATTACTAACATAGAGGCGATTTGTTTCCTGGGATAGTTTGGAGGAATCACTAGCCCTCCAGTTTACCAAAAAGATGTGCTCCACTTAATTTTCTTTCATACAGAAGTGTGTGTGCGTCTTAATTTTCCTTGATATAGAAGTGTGTGTGCGTTTGTGTCCTTTGTCAGAACACTCCTAATACAAGAATTAACTGGTACGGTACACTTTCCTTCCATCGTGCTAATAAATCAGTCTCATATCAAAATATAAACATACAACACCTTATGTCAACTCAACCCCCTCAATTATTATTATGAGGTGCTGCAAAATCATACACGTGTTGTTCTTTATTACCAAGATATTTAGGCTACTAAGATGGAAGGAAAGTGTCGGTGGATATTTGATTGTGGCTGCACCTTCAATCTTTCATTTACACAACTCTATACCTCTTTACTACGACTTATTCTCCGTTAATGTGTCTGTTCATGTCTAACAAAAGTGGACTTGATTTGAACCTTTCACTCATTTTATGTCACTGGTAAGTAAGTACATTTGAGCAAGTAGAAAGTGCAAGAAAAATATCTGTATATGGCAATTTCTTTCAGTTCTTTGTAGTAAACCCTGGTATTTTTATCAATGAATCATTAATACTCCAGAGCCAATGTATAAAGTGATACGTGTCTGACGGAAATATTGAGTGGTAGCCATAAGATGTGGCCATATACACTCATATTTTACTTGCACTTTCTACTTGCTCAACTGTACACACATTAAGGGGATGGTATACTTGTGGTACATTAGAGCGCCTTGATTCCTCCAAAGTATGCCAGGAAACAGAACCAGATGAACAAAGATATTAATGGCCCTGTTGCTTGGAATAGTTTGGAGGAATCAATTGCTTCAGATTTACCAGCAATCTATATATGACCCCATTAATTAAGCGGCCTTCCAACTTTTCATCCTCATCTTCCTCAATATAGAAAAAAAAAATCCAATCTGCTTTGCGACACAGTTTGGAGGAGTTGGTAAGCTATACGTAGATTCTCAAAATTTCCCACCAACTAATTGCCCCCTCGCCCCCCTCATTTGTCCGTTGCCGAGCCTTCTGCTAATTAACACATGCCCTTGGGACCTGTGATGACCCTCATTACCCCCGGCTCAAGTGGCGTAATGATGGGGGGAGGGTAATCTGATGGTTGGTGTGGTCGATGACTCCTTCCTCCACCCACCTTCTTTCCTTCCCTTCCTTCCTTCCTTCTTTCCTCCCGCCTTCCCTCCCTTCCTGCTTTCCTACCTCCTTCCCTTCCCTTCCTTCCTTCTTTCCTCCCTCCTTCCCTTCCTTCCTCCTTCCCTTCCTCCTTCCCTTCCTTCCTTCTTCATGTCCTTCAGAGTTACAACAAGACATATACAGTTGCCTCCACTAGTAACGAGCACAGCGTCCAATGTGTTTGGTGAATAGTGGTACCACTGTGTTTGTTTACTAGTAGTAATAGAAAAAAATATTAAAGGACAGAACTCACCCTTGCTAAAATATATCCATCTTTAGGACGCTATGTAAACAAACAGTGGTGCCTCAATTCGCCAAACTCACCTGACCCGTGCTCGTTACTAGTGGAGGCAACTGTACCTGAGTTTAGGGGGTCGATTCCTGGTAAGAGATCTTCCAGTTTACCCCACCACCACCACAACTAATATAGTGTTTCTTTTTCTTACTTACGTGGTGAAAATTACTGCACTGCTTTCCCTTCAGCTGATATATAATTATAATGTAAGATATCAAGTGATGAAGGGACTTAGGGTGGTATAATTAAACTTACTCCTTCGACGAAAAGGCGTCTCGTCGCTATATTCGCATTGCAAAATAATACAACCTGAGCGACGAAGAGAACTTTACCTCGAAGAAGTAGTTTAATAATACCATCTGCAAGGTCGTGGATGTAAGGACTTTCGGGGGGAGGGAGAAGAGAGTTGAGAATTTCTTGGAGTTCAAAGTGGGAGTGAACATACATGGTTATTGGGGCTTGACACCTATCGACTTCGTAATGTCATTGAGGCGATGTAAATGTAGAATGATGGAGTGTGTGTATGGAGGTGTATGCATGTAGAGAAGTGAGTGTATGGAGGTGCATACATGTAGAGAAGTGTGTGTATGGAGGTAGAGAAATGAGTGTATGGAGGTGTGTGTACGGAGGTAGAGAAGTGAATGTATGGAGGTGCATGCATGTAGAGAAGTGTGTGTATGTGTTTGTTGTGTGGTGTGGTGTCTGTGAGTGTTGTGTTGGGGAGTGAATAGAAGTGTGACCCAAAATTGACTATAGTTATATCTATTCCTCATTCACATTTCATTTTTCACCCCCTGACTCTTTTTTTTGTTAGCACTGTAATAACTGGAATACTAATGGCGCACGAGAACGACTTACCGTACCAGAGAATTCTCGCAAAAATCCCGGGAAGTCATTTCTGGGCAAATTCAAGGATATCGTGCCCCTCGGGAGCTTATAATTCTAGGAGTTTAATACAACGCCAAACCTCTCTTCTATATCAGACGTCACCCACCATGTACAGTTGCGGCCATATGAAACAGACACACTTGAAACGGGGGGGGGGGGGATGAGACGTTTTGTGTGTGTGTGTGTGTGTGTGTAGAGGCGACGACGCACCCATATCTATATATATATTATACTTGATTAAAGGGAAAAAAAATTCTGTGTTGGTAAATCTGGAGCAACTTAATCCCCCAAACTATTCCAAGCAACAGAACATCATTACATTTTTGTTCATCTGGTCCTGTTTCCTGCATGGCATACTATGGAGGAATCAAGGCACTCCAATGTAACAAAAGTGAATTACCCCCTTAAAGGCCCGTTTGAAGTGTGTGCATGCATGTGTCTTTTTCATCATGTATCCTCAACTATACTCATATCTAACTTTTTTTCATGCTAATAGTTTGGTTAGCATGTATACCTTTAATAGAAAATAACTACGTCAGGCCATCGATCTGTACTATACGCTTACTACACACACACACACACACACTCTCTCTCTCTCTCTCTCTCTCTCTCTCTCTCTCTCTCTCTCTCTCTCTCTCTCTCTCTCTCACACGTGCATACTCTTACTCGTACATTCAGTTACTAACACGCACACGTACTCCTTTATACCTTAGGAATGTGTGTGTGTGAGAGAGAGAGAGAGAGAGAGAGAGAGAGAGAGAGAGAGAGAGAATATTAACAGGGTGTAATACGGGGAATAACACGGTAGGAATGAAAGGAAGGAGGAATGATTGAATGAAGGCAGTAATGTATAGTGTTTATAGTAGTAGAGTGAATGGCACTATGTTGGCACTGACTGATGACTGGATGGTAGTAGTAGTGGTAATGGTGGTAGTAGTGATGGTGGTGGTAATGGTAGTAGTGGTGGTGGTAGTGGTAGTAGTGGTGGTGGTAGTGGTAGTAGTGGTGGTGGTAATGGTAGTAGTGGTGGTGGTAATGGTAGTAGTGATGGTAATGGTAGTGGTGGTGGTAATGGTAGTAGTGGTGGTGGTAGTGGTGGTAATGGTGGTGGTATTGGTAGTATTGGTGATGGTGGTGAAGAAAAAAAAGAAGAAATTAATGTGTAATTAACAAAAAGAATAACAAAAAGAGGAATGTGGTAGGAAGTGGAGGAATGAAGTAAGTGGATAGAGAAATGGAGAAATTAATTAAGTGGGTGTTTTAGAGGTGGATGTGGGTGGTGGTGCTGGTGGTGGAGGAGGAGGAGAATAAGTAGGTGGATGATGGTGGTGAAGTGGAGAGAGTGGAATAGAGGAATTGGGCCAAAGACTATCGATCCACCTAATAATGTGGATGGTAATGCCTGTACGTCAGACCAGGGACACATACACACACACACACACACACACACACACACACACACACACACACACACACACACACACACACACACACACACACATACACATACACACACACACACACACACACACACACACACACACACACAATAATGGGTAGGTTTGGTGTAGTTGTTGTGTTTATTATTTAAGGGGATAGATAGTATATATTTGGTACATTGGAGTGCCTTGATTCCTCCAAAGTATGCCAGGAAACAGGACCATATGAACAAAAATAATGGTGTTCTGTTGCTTGGAATAGTTTGGAGGAATCAGTTGCTCCAGATTTACCAACACTACATTTCCCCTCTTAACCTCTATCGTTTTTTATTTGGCCTTTTCCCCTTTGATAATTTAATAGTATGTAAAATAAACAAATGAATTTTACTCTCATAGTGACAGACAGACAGACAGACAGATTAACATGCATCTTCAGCTGATTATAGTTTCACACTGGAGGGCTACTAATTCCTCCAAAGTGTGCTACAAAACAGATTCGTATATATAGAAATGTGAGGCACACGTCTGTTTCCCTACATGGCTTGGAGGAATCTGTGGCACTCCAATTATTTATTAGCCATACACAGAAGATGCACGGTCGACCCCTTCAATTCACTCGACCCCCTCAATTCACCCAAGGTAGATGATTAATATTACCCCACAGCAATCATTATAATTAACCCAAATGAACGCTAATCATCTCATGGGTTTGTGTTTACCCTCGTACAGTCAAGCTCAAAAGTACGGGACAGTCGCCTCTCTTGTCTGACTTGAAAATGAAAAATATAATGATAAACTTTGAAAATAATGTGTGTCATATATTTTGATCTCTAGCTAGAATCCAAGTGGCCCCATTTTCTTTTATTATGCTTTCAGTGTCATGATATTTTTGTCCTGTTTTTTATATTCTTACAAACTCCAGACAATTTTAGTACGGTATGACAGGAGAGAATAATATATGGAATGAGTATGAGTGGTGATGGTGATGGTAGTGAAATGAGAATGGGTGGTGATGGTGATGATAATGGTAGTGAAATGAGAATGGGTGGTGATGGTGGTGATGAGAATGGTGGTGATCGTATGAGTATGGGTGGTAATGGTGATGATAATGGTAGTGAAAAGTGTATGGGTGGTGGTGATGGTGATGATGATAATGGTAGTGAAATGAGAATGGGTGATTGTGATGATGATAATGGTAGTGAAATGAGTATTGATGGTGATAATGGTAGTGAAATGAGAATGGGTGGTGTAGATGGTGGAATGAGTAGGTGTGGTGATGATGATGATGATGATGATGATGATAATGGTATTGAAATGAGAATGGGTGGTGGTGGTGATAATGGTTGTGGTGGTGTTGATAAGATAAAGAGGAACATCACATGAATATACAAGGTCATCCGAATTTCCTATTGGCGTGTCAGTGGGGTAAAATAATGACACGGGAAGGTACTAAAGACTATTATGTTCGATAAGGAGGTCAGGTCAGGTTAGGTTTAGGTTAGGATTTTGAAGAGGGTTGGTGTTGTAAGGTTAGGTTTAGGTTAGGTTAGGTTAGATTTAGGTTTGGTATTAAAAGAGGGTCGGTGTTGTAAGGTTAGGTTAAGTTAGCTTAGGTTTTGGTTCGGTTAGGTTAGATTTTAGAAGAGGGTTGATGTTGTAAAGTTAGGTTTGGTTAGGTTTAGGTTAGGTTTTAGAAGATTTTAGGGTTGGTGTTGTAAGGTTAGGTTTGGTTAGCTTAGGTTAGCTTAGGTTTAGGTTAGGCTAGGTTAGATTTAGGTTTGGTGTTAGAAGAGGGTTGGTGTTGTAAGGTTATGATAAAATTAGAAAGGGCAGGTGAAGTAATTTGAAGTTAGAGTGAGAAGGAGAGAGAAACTGAAAATAGGGAAGGGGAACGGAAAGAAGAGAGAGAGAGAGAGAGAGAGAGAGAGAGAGAGAGAGAGTTAGGAACCGATAATATGCAAACGGGAAGCCAAGATCGAACGATTATTATAGTCAAACACGACAACACTAGTTATTACATAGCTAGCTGGGTGATAACAACAGATTGACCATGTATTAGCATCTACTAGTGTCACGAAGACTTTTTTTGCATAACAACTCTCTCTCTCTCTCTCTCTCTCTCTCTCTCTCTCTCTCTCTCTCTCTCTCTCTCTCTCTCTCTGTATATATGGTGTTATTATTATATTACCATACTTATAGGCCACTCTCCTCACATACACAGACAGTAGTAACACAGTAACAGTAACGACACTTTACCCTGGGAGCTTGTCTTTGTCACAGCGCTGGGCCTTTGAGGGAATGCATAGTACACTTTTGGTACATAAGAGTGCCTTGATTCCCTCAGAGTATGCCAGGGAACAGTGGACCAAAAGATTAAACGAAACTAATGGTGGCCTGTTGCTTGGAATAGTTTAAAGAATTCAGTTGCTCTATGTAACTTCGATATGGTACTTGAGTTTCAAGTGGTCTAGGGCTTAAACTAATAAAATTTTATATGTAAAGTTATATAATTTTCAACTATCTTTCAAAATGCTTCAATAATTGATAATGGAAATAGGTGCATATTGTCATCAGGTGATATAAAAAAAAAAAAAATTGCCTGCAACACTACAGTACACATACACACGGCTCTTTATTGTCCTGATTATAATGACAGATAAGGTGTTCTACATTGGCTGGTGTGGAACGAGTTGATCAGTGTGGTGGTGTGGGAAGGCGTGTACCCGATTATTATACTGTATCTGGGAGAGAGCGAATGCATATGTTTTGACATAGATAACTGTTTTTTTGCTCTATATTTTTCAGTCTGGTGAAATTTTATACCAGCTCCCTCATTATTCATTAGGATCGTTTCACGCTTCACCTCTTATTTGCTGAGAGATACAGTCGATCAAAAATCTATCAGGCCGATGGGGTTCGATAATATCCCAAACGAACTATTGTTCCGGCCGCTTTCCTCTAGCAGTCATCAGAGGTGTCAGAATATTTCATGTGAGAAGTGGTCACATTGTTTTTTGAGCGAGCGACTGTACAGTTGAGCAAGTAGAAAGTGCAAGAAAAATATGGCTGTATATGGCAAGCCCTCTTATTTTTATGAATGAATCACTGGGAACCCAGAGCCAATGTATGGTGGAACGTGATTGGCTGAACTTTGAGTGGTTGTGAAGATGTTGCCATAAACAGCCATATTTCTCTTGCACTTTCTACTTGCTCAACTGTACATTACATTAACAATTATATAGTGACTGCAATATATATGTAAACCAGTTGCTCTATTTAACCCCATTCATTATAATCATTTCAATCTGGTAACGCCGTCCGATCAAACTCACCACGGGGAAGCTCTCTTGGAGTCCTGACTGGATCGATTCTGCCTGGATTAGCATAGCGTATAACAAAACCCATATATTCTATTACAAAATGTTCCGACATATTCGTTTTGGTGCTTTGGCGTATAAAATAGTCTACTAAAAATCAGTTAATAATAGTGCACGTCCTTTAATTAAATCTGAAATATGTGTCATGACTTATAAGCCCTACATCTGTATAATAAATGAATAGCCCACCCCCCAGCTTAGCATGACATGAATCTATGGGAACAAATTCGATCGTTGTTAGAAGAGTGAGAAACTGAGAATAGAATAATAATATGACCCGCAGATCTTGAATACATAATCCGGCCTAATATATTATAAAACAAAGCAAAGTAACGAAGGGGTGTGTGAGTGTATAGGTGTAGCTTGGTGTGTGATTGTCCCGGTTTGATAATAATGAAGGGGTGAGTGAGTGTGTATGTGTAGATAGGTGTGTGAGTGTCCCGGTGTGATAATGACAGTGACGCATAGTGGTTGTGACAGTCTGAGCGGAGTAATAGAGTTATCAGCAGTGGACAGGAAGCAAGTTAAGTAACAACACACAGCGGGAGCACCATCGATAAACCTTGCAGCGAATGCATGCACTAGAACACTCGAAAGGAGAGCAATAAATCATCAGAGGATAGAATTAGACTAGGGCAGTGTTTGTGGGTAGATTATATAGCACCTACACACCACTATAACTTACTATAGTACACATGGTGATGTATTACTTCCGTAGGCCGTAATGGTACAAGATGGTGGTAGAATGGTAATGTTAGGGCCTGGTAAACTAGTGATGAGCTGGCGTTCATTCCCGACCACTGAAGGGGAGATTCTCTAGTTGGTGAATTGGAAGGTCTGTTATTCCTCCAAACTATGTCAGTAAACAGATGACCCCATTGTTACTAATAGGGGCTCTGTTTGGTGGCATAGTTTGGAGGAATCGGTAGCCTTCCAATTCACCAGAAAGAGAATCTCCCCTTACACTCCGTGAAACGTAAAAATCAGCTCGACCTCGATGTTTAGACTACTATAATTGTGGTTGAGGCCTTGAGGGTACTGTACTGAAAATGCATACAGCCATACTCAGTGGAGAACTGGTTTTAACTTGTCTGGTTTGATCCACCTTCGCGCTCATAACTTTTTTTTTTTCGCTAAGTCCACATTCCTTACTTTGGTGACCTTTGAAGATATCGATTCCCTGAGACGTCCCTTGGTGGATGCTCTTTGTTGACATTTTACAGGGAAGGCCAGCTCCAGGAATTGTAATGTTACGAGTACCGGTAGTGGGTGTTAAAGGGAGGAATTTCGGGGGCGTGACTGAGATGGGTGTTGTGGGAAACATTTGGCCGTGACTCTGTCCTACGGGGATTTTGGGCGTGATGAGAGATGATGTTACTTGGCATGATATGAGTAGGCTACAGTGTGTATGGGTGTGCGTTAAAGATGGTTTTTAGAAGTGTGTTGGGCGTATAATAGCCATTCTACCCTCGGCATTTAATTGACGTCTGTCTAGCTCGGAAGGAATGCAGAACTTGCATGTATACTGTATTGCTTAGTATGGCTGAAACATAGACAAATTCTAAAGTCTTAATTACAGTGAAGATATGCAGCCCAAACTAAGGAGAGAGAAAAAGGTGCAGATCTTGAAGCTATATATATAATTAAGTCTGACTGGAAGAATGATAAATACAGATAGACTAATTTATATCCAGTCTTAATGTGATATTAAAACTATTGTAGGCTACTGTACGACACCTTTTTCATCAAGCACCTGCAGGGAAGAGACCAAGAAGAGTCTGATTATTATCTTACTGATTAGGCTTCACTCTTATCTCACTAGTGGATCGAGGAGCGGTGTGATGGATTCGTTATGAGTCAGATCGTTATGGTTCTTTGTGATAATATTTGTGACAGACAAAAAAAAAAAAAAAATACTTATCAAGTTGCCTACTAAGGGTGCATTTCCTGTTTGTGTGTGTGTGGGGGGGGGGAATGAGTCAGGATAAACTGTAATGAGGGAGCGCCTATTAACACCAATGTGTAATGTTTCTTTGGCAGTTTCACAACGCACACAGAAGGTCTTGTTTACTTGAGCCTCGTCCTCGGTATGTCAGACACAGATAAAGGATGTCCAGGGTTCATTACGTATCTTGGATTCTTAATTAGATCTATAAATACTGGTAGATTCAACAGGGTGCGTGGTACAGTACTTGATATAATTGCAGATACACGGTCGATATGGTATCAGACAGGGTTGACGAAGTTTAGTTCTTATTGAGTATATTTATGTTAAAGTCTTCGTAATGTTTCTTGTCTTTACAGATCATGGTTGTGTTATAAAGGCTAGTTAAGAGAGAAGGGAGGAAAACCATTGTGTGAGAGGCGACGGACAGACATACATACAAGAGCAGTAGAGGATGCCACGATAGCCTAGCCTGAAGTGCAAGATGGGGTTCTTTTCGAAACACAAAGCCTTCCAAGGCCAGAATTACTCCAAGCTCAAGAAAGGATGCATGAGTAGAGGTAAGACTTCAATTTAAAAGAACTGATATATGTACAGTCGCGGTCAGAAGTTGTGTCCCGATTCCCTGACATGAGACGTTTTTATGATGAATCGTAACCAGACGAGTTCGATGATTCGAACAACGATGCACCTTGCACCTCTCTCCACACATCATAGTTCATACAGTTGTTCGAACCTTCCAACTTCGCCTGGTTGCGAATCATCGTTCCAGGGGATCGGGACACAATCTCTGACCGCGAGGGTACAGTCGTGGACAAATACAAATAGGAATAACTCAAATTGTTTACGAAGTTTTCACGTTCTCTTATGACGTCATGGTTTTGAATAGTGAGTTGTTGCTTGCAGTAAAAAAGATGGTAATTAACCTATTTATTGGAAAATTTCTCAGCTAACGAACAGAGGGAAGCTATCAAACATTTACTGTACATCAGTCATCCATATGTGGATTATTATATTATTATTGTCCGCGACTGTACAATTCATAATGATGGATATCGGCATTATATAGTTATTGTCAGGCTGGTATAATTTATATGATCACCTTAATTGTTTGGTCATCGGCCTTACAGTTGTCCAATACAATAGATCTTTCATGAACACCTTGTATATTCCAGAATTGAATGTGACTTTTCCCCCGGAGCCACATTTTCTGATACATTTCCTAATATTTTTCCTTCCTTCCTTCCTACATACTTTTCTGGTACACTTCCATTCCTTTCTTCCTTCCCACATACTTTTTTGATACATTTCCTTCCCTTCCTTCCCACATACTTTTCTGATACTAGTCCATTTCTTCCTTCCTTCCCACATACTTTTCTGATACACGTTCAAATTTTTCCCTCCTACAGGAGAAAAGTTCAGTGACCCAAAGTTTCCACCACACGACTCCTCTCTCTACTTCTCCAAGCAGCCACCAGGGGTCGTCACATGGAAACGTCCACAGGTAACATAACATGACATACACTAACATCATTTATAGTGATAGAAAAGGGTATATTGATGATGGTCTCCTCTTCGTTTTCATTCTCCTCCTCCCCCTCCTTATTCAGTTTTTCTTCCTTTCTCTTCTCATCCTCCTTTTAATTAACCTTCCTCCTCCATTTTCTCTCCTATCAATCAATCAATCATTCTATCCAAGAGAGTTTTATCAATATGACTTGTCTTGACTGGAATTTTAATGTGTCCTACCCTAATGCTGGGAAATATTCGATCTCATTTTTCTCCTGATTATTGCAGGAAATTGTTGACAAACCACAGCTGTTCATTGAGGGTGTAAGTGCCAAGGATGTAACACAGGGACAGCTGGGGAACTGTTGGTATGTGGCCGCCTGTGCTACACTCGCTGGAGTCAAAGAACTCTGGCACAGGGTCAGTCATACTGAACTCTTTTTGTCATTTATGGAAACATACGTACATAGAAAACTTTATTGTTTTATTGGAGATGCAACTGTTTTTTGCTTGTCAGTGTACCTGTATGATATACATATATCTTATGGTACTGTATCTTTAATCTCTTATACTGTATGTTGCAGGTTATCCCAGACTACAAAGACCAAGAGTATGGTGACCTGCACCCAGGAATCTTTCGGTTCCGGTTCTGGAGGTTTGGAGAGTGGTTGGAGGTGGTGGTGGACGACTTGTTACCCACCATCGATGGTCAACTCATCTTCTCACACTCCCGTGAGAAGGGCGAGTTCTGGTGCGCTCTCCTTGAGAAGGCATACGCTAAACTGCACGGATCCTACGAAGCTCTAGAGGTTAGTAGACACAGTATACGCTTCATGAGGAATATTTATCATGAATGAATTGGAGGACTACTGATTCTTCCAATCTATGCCAGAATACACACCACTTCAGTATACGTGTAAGGGATCTGTTCTGTCGCATTGTTTAAAGGGCTATAAAATCTGTAGTTCATTGCACAAGAAACTGACCCGTAATACAGTATACAGTAGATGACATCATAAAGTAAGGGACTACATCAACTGAATGGCACATTTTATTTTCCAGGGAGGTAATCTGAGTGATGCACTAGTTGACTTAACATCAGGAGTGTCAGCCCACCTTGACCTGAGCATTGGGGGTTACACTGATGACTTTGAGAAACGGAAGCAGCTCTTCAAGATGATGACAAAGGAGATGGATGAACATGCCTTGATGTGTTGTGCCATTACTGTAAGTTGTTATCATATGTTCTAGCAAATTTAATACAGTATATTGTAGTGTTTATGTCCTGTGCATGTTATTTACCTTTTGCATTTTTATTCATGCATCATTGTATTAGATTTACTTTTCAGTTGAATAATTGTACATTTGTAAACTCCGTTTAGAGTGAGTATTAGTCTGATTATGTAGTAAATATAAAACTTATGCTCTGCTTCCATTTACAGACATTATACTTTGTGCCCTACCACTTTGTCATTTGTCCTAATGTGTTAAACAATGATACAGATGCAGGATAGTGTACACTTTGATCCTCGGTAAGGAAAACTTGGATTAAACTGATCCACAGGACACAGTGTAATAGGGGACATTATTCATAACCTCTTTTGCAGATGTGAGCCCTTGTACCAAAATTCTATTTATGTTTTGCAAGTTTGTACATTGATACAGTGAGATGTTATGTATTGCCCCAACTAAAAAATGATATTTCAGCTGCTGTAAGATCACTGGCCTTTCTTTCTAAAAGTCTAAAGTTAATTAAGAGGCAAGACAAACAGTTCCCAACTACAGTATTCTGTACCTGTAAAGAGGAAAGAGTTGATATGATTCATATAAGTGTAAGGGAAGTAGTCTCAGTACAGGGTACAGTACTGGATATTGTGACATGGCAATACTGTACAATTATCCTTTTTGTCTGAAACTTTTCACAAGTTTTTTCCATGCTGAAAGATAGTCCAAAGTTATGTAACTAAGCCCTTGATTTATTCTGCATCATAGCATTGAAAAACAGTTCTCAACTCTGAATTATACTCCAGATAATCATCAATAACATAACACTGTAACTGTCCCAAACATTTTGAAGTTGGTAAAAGTATATATGGCTCCATTTCCTTGATTTACACTCAGCATTTTTGGTTTGTCTCTTGCTGAAAGATAAACCTAATTCATTAGTTATGAGGTGTTTGTGAAGCATTTATTGTGGTTCAGATTTCACATCATGAGAAGGATTAACTACTCTGAGTAACATACCAGAAATGAACATGACAGGACTGTAGAAAGTTGTAGACATTTGTTGATTAAGAATGGTGTAGATTGTCCTTTTGCATTTTTGCATTTTAGATTTTACTTCATAATCAAATATCTTTTCTGTTCCCCAGTGTAAAAAATTTTTATTCAATAATATCTTCATTGATATGTACAAAATCATGCACATTCAGCTTGTGCTGAAGTGAACGTTATACTGTACGTCTTACTTGATGCTTTTGTCATTTTGGATTCTCTAAGGGGGTAAGTTTTTACAAGTTGGAGACTACTGATTACTCCAAACTGTGCCAGGAATTGTTAGTTTGTATTGTGGCTTAGGTTGGAGAAATTAGTACTGTAACCAACAATTCTCTGACAACATCTTGAACCCTTAACTTGCTCATAGTGTGCAGGATGGTCCAGGAGGACCAGAAATTCTGGTACTACTGTAAGACCAAAATACCCTACCAGTGTATGTTCAGTTCATATTGATTATTGGATTTTAATTATCAGAAAGCAGTGAGGGGGATGTTGTGTGTTATGCTTACTTTTTCAATCAGTAGTCTGCCAAAAAATCCGAAAGGCATGGGAAGACAATAAAAATACCCCAGTATGTAACTTTAAGGGTTTAAGCTTGTGTGTATTATTTCCAGCCTTGTGTTGTGCTTCCTTGTAAATTCCTTTTCTTTATACTGTTGGTGTTGTGACCTGAAGACTAATATATTCCTGGCTTCTTCTTTTTTCTTTTTTTTTGCTTTCCTAGACTGGAGAGGTCTTCCCTCGGGTAAGCTGCATGTTGACTGTGTGATGTGTGAGGTGGATTCTTATGGTGTTATTATTTACACGAGGGGAGATGTTGAATGGTACCTTCTGTTTATTTACTTCCTTTTAGTTCACTGTCCTTTCTCAATGGAGAGGTCAAGGTCTTCTTAACATCTTTATTTTTCTGTTATGTATCACTGTAGTGTATATTAATTGACATTAGTCGAACATATTGTCTGAGGCATCATTAGTGCTTTGCCCAGATAAAAAAGTTGAAATTATCTAGTGAGAGTCATAGAAACGTGAATTGTTGATTTTCACAACAGGATGGTTTAATCTTTCAAATAAGCTTTCAACTGATATTCAGCTCTCTACCACAAATGATGGAAATGTAGCACTTCCCCTAGTGTTATTAATACCACTATTTGCACCTAATAGTTTAAAGTAACAATGACCTCTCAGTGTTGTTCTTTCTCCCAAAAAAGTGACCTTTCTAGCATGCCAATTTGTGGAATTCCAGGTGAGGTGTATGACCTTTATGTGGCATGTTCCACCAACAGCCAGGCCTCCTACAGTGTCATGTGCATCTTGGTTTATTGATTTATTCCCACCATTACAATCCCTCAGGTGTGGAAATACTCTTTGAGGGACCTTTCAATCACTTCAGAAGCACACAGTATGCAACGGTTGTCTTGAGTGAATGTTGTTTGTTGTGACAGATGGATAAGTAGGTAGCATTAAAATTAACACTTTGACTTATCACTCAGACTTCAGATAGCTAAATAATTGACTAAAGGTAAATAATTATGACAAACAAAGATGACCAAACAACTCGCAGTTTGGCTACCGAATTAGCAAGTATGAATTTCTCGGGAACTTTTATTGCATCAGGTTAAGTTGGTGTGATGACTGGATGGGAGACCACATTCACTGTGTGTGTTTTTGTTACCATATTCTCGTCCTCTAATATTACTAAAGAATTTTTTAAATAGTAATTTGGTTTGCTAAGCCTGTAAATGTTGCACTTAAAATTTTGCCCGAGGTTTTCAGAGTCAAGAAAAACAGCAAATGTCGTGTTTTAAGTAATAGATTAAGCAAATAGCCATATTTCTGGTTTCATTAACTTTAACATCCTAATTTTCACTGGATTTAGACAATGAAGCCAAAACACTGATGAATCAGATTTATGGGATGAGAATATGGTTCTTTTTGTAAATGCTGAATGATTACTGAAGTTGACTCACTATATTCTTGGAAGTAGTATAGAAGGTTTTGTTACATGCACCCACACTCACTCACTCACTCACTCACTCTCTCAGGATATTTGTGATTTTGTCTAGATTAGATTCACAAAAATAAAATGTGATTTTGTATAGATTGGATTCACACAATAAATATAATGTGATTTTGTTTAGATTAGATTAAAACAACACATAGAGGAATGCCTGTATCACCTTTGCATTACTGTACTGTATAGTACTTCAAGGAGTAAGATGTTTGCAAATTAGAGGCTTATGATTCCTCCAAACTGTACCACAAAGCAGACCAACTAAATTGAAGTATAGTATTCTAGGTGTCTCGTGGCACACTTTGGAGGAGTCTGTAACACCAAAGATCACAATATTAACCCTGCTTAACCACATCTAGATGAGTTAGTTCACGTCTCCTGAAATGGTTTTTGTAGACTCAAAGTTTTCCTCCACTTTACTGTACCCATTCCTTTCCTTCCCTTTCCTTCGCTACCCTTTATTGTTTCATTTTCTAGACCCTGTCTCTTCCAGATTTCTCTGTGTGTTTTTTTTGTTTTTTGTTTTTTTTTTCAACAAAACCATCTTGTTAATGGGTGAATGGAATATTTTACACTTACTGTTGACATTATTGATATGAACACTGGTGTAGCACTGTATGTGAACTGAGTCATTGGAAGGCAATAATGTTTGCAGAAATTATGTAAGTTATGAAGTGTTAGTATAGGTTATTGAGTTGTATGGTAAACAATGTGTGAACCACTATGTTACATCATTCTGATTAATGTACAGAAGTATTAATCAGACTGTATCTTCAAAATTTTCCCAAGTGTTGATATTTTGGGAAGGATGTTTTGTGTCAATTGAAAAAGCTTTCTGGTTCCATCATCTGTGATAAATAAATGTTTTAGGTAGCATATATCATGCATCTGTGCATTTTTTATCCTGCATATGGTTTCTAAGTACTTTTTCTTGGAACTTTGTATTAATCACTGTTACACAACAGACTGAAATACAATGTAAAGAAATGGCTATGATCTGTGTAAGCTCCCTTCAACATCCATTCAGCACTTCATAAGATTGCTTTTCATCATTATTGCACACACAAGTATGTCATTGTTAATGTCACAGACTCACAGTGTATGTTGTGTATATACAAAGTGAGATTATAAAAATTTCTGCCCTACTTACATAACAGCCACACAGCCATGAGGAGGCAGAGATGAGGACCAGTGTGGGTTTAGTGAAAGGACATGCCTATGGGATCACTGCTTGTCGCAAGATTAACATTGGTGACACAGGACTTTTCTCCTTATTCAAGTAAGTCATCAAGCAAAATTATTTTCCTCTTTTCTGTATGCATTCATAAATTAACAGAGTCCTTACTTACTGTACAGTATATTACAAATAGAGATTGTTAATTTGTCATGCTATTATTTGCTTCACTGTGGACTTGTGCTAAGGCTGATTTACCGTTGTGGCAAATTTTGAGTACAGTATAATCTTGGTTTCATTAACGTTTATTCTAGAGCTGCCCAACATCAGATGGCAAATTGTATGGCTGATGGAATTTTAATCAATGAATGGCAAAGAATTTCACTACAGTATGAAGAATAGTAATGTCAAAATATGGCAGGCGCATAGTTTATAGACTTTGAAAGATATATTACACTTGGCCCCAAGTCTTTTCTAGTTTTATTTGTTATCCTGGTGATCTAAAATAATTACTGCATCTAGGAGTGACCCCTAATTATACAGAGTTTTCATATACTGTACTGTTGCAAGGTTCCACACTTCACCTCCCTCAGTATTCACAGGGTGATATTTCTTCTGTTATTTAATTTTCTTGGTTTGTGCAATAGTCAATAGTTTGCCAAAGTCTTGCAGCATAGCAATGAGAGTTTGTTCCTCGAACCCTATACTGTGTGTTACATTTGGTCAAGGCTCTTTATACACAGGTTCATCACACATTTTTTTTTTTTTTTTTTTTCACATCCAAAAACTCAGTGTATAATGAGGGTTGACTGCATTGGCTAATAATTAAGGGTAGTAAGATATACTGTTTCGAAATTAACCTTCTTGCACATTGATAATTTTCAATATTATGGGATGTGTACAGTATATCTGAAGCATTGTTGGTGGTACAGTACATTAATATTAAAAAAAGACAGAGTACTGTACTGCACTTTTATTGTAAAATTTAAGATAGGTTAACATTTTTTTTTTTTTTTTTTTCTGACCTAAAATTCCATGTATTTATACATAAATTATACAGTTCAAGCAGTGAAAGACAGTACTGTACATATGAAATGTACATAATTGTGTACAGTATATGAAAGTTAGTAGAAATGAGCCAAGTGTGTGTGCAAAAAGGTCATTCAAACAGAAAACCTACGGTAAAAAAAAATTCCTGGAGAATTAATCGCTTATTCCCCTCTGATCCGTGACTTCCCCTGAGTGCAGTCATGTGCCCATTGATATTAATCTTGTATACGTGCCTGATGGCTGGCCCTACGTCAAGAGGTAATTTGTGTACTGACGTGCATGGTAACTCTGGTGATCTCGATGTTCAGTGTTTGGCCACCCAGTTACAACTGTGCTGTAAACTACTGTACTCATCAACATTATACAGTATTTTGTATTATTTTATCTAGTGAAAATGCACCACTTCCCTTCTACCGGATGTCAAACCTTAAAATATAAAGCCTTCATGTTTTTAGTGGATTCCACTGCATAACATTGTGGATGATTACTTAGCTGTATTAATGTAATGTGCATTTGTTGATACAGTATTAGATGAGGGACCATGTGCATTTTTGCTTGATGCAGTGTAGGCTCGGTGTTAAGTGTGCATGATACACTGTATGAAGGATCATACTCCAGAACAATGTCAGAGAGGTAGAGAGGGTAGTGTTGTGCATGATACTGTAAATCTTGTGACATTCAACACCCAGTAAGGATAGCAGATTGACTGTATGATGGTAAATAATGTTATGTGATGGAATGTGTCATAAAATTACGGCATTGGTCAAATCACAGAGGCAGCTAAGATAGAGTTACTGTATGTATGTTGAAAAAGCTATGCACCTACAAAAATCATACAGTAATTGAATAAAGATACAGTCGAGAAGTTTTGGTGTTATAGTGACTCTTCTGGCAAAATAGTTATGAGTGTGTCTATTTGTAGCACATTATGTTGTACGTGTATTGTATAATATCCAGCTGCTGAAAAGTAGAGTGAAGAAAGACTAGTGTAATTTGATGTTGATAGATTTCCATATTTGATGTCTTTTGGAGAATAGTTAATTAATTTGTTGGCGGTAATGCCCATATTTTCTAGCTTGTTTAAAAGATTGTGTGATTATTACAGTAGTCAGTCCTTTACAGTATGTATAAGTATATCAGTTGTTTCTCACTTTACTATTTCATCTCTCATTCTAAGTTATCAGTCAAACAAACTACTGTGTAGAATATTCTGTTTGTGCATAGTTATCCACAACTGATTGGTCACTGCTCAAAGGCCAGGGGTTAGGAGTCATACATCAGCCAAGCAGATATACATTTACCAATAGCTATGAATAAATCCAGATCAAAAAGCATTATATTATCTGATTGTTTCCAGGGGAGCACAGAAGGTACGGATGTTGAGACTGAAGAACCCTTGGGGAGAGCGGGAGTGGAATGGTGCCTTCAGTGATGGGTGAGTTGCCAGTACATTACTTGAGTGAGTCACACAAGAGTTTGAGTGTCTTTTGAGAATAGAGTCTCTTTATATTTACAGTGGTCATGTGTGGCCATTGTCTAGCAGTAAGGTCATGTTTTGCCATACATGGACCAGCTGTATGGTAATTATATCCATATATTAATATAGTATAGTTATGTGCAAATCTTCAGTGTCACTGAGTAATTTATGATGATAATAATGTATTGCCAGGGCTTGTAACCTAAGTATGAGCCTAGCTTGTTTGAAATTAATATCTAGTTTTCATAAACTTATATTTCATGCTTGATCCCAGGTTCTTCAGGACAGAAAGGTAAAAATAATGCAATGAAGGATAAAATGGTACTGTAATGAGTGTTCGCACATTGATACAGCACTGATTGGGTATGAATACTCTCAGGCTCTTCACTCAGGGGTCGGAAGCTGAATGATTCCCAGTGACTGAACCGACTAAATGCCATACAATTTTTTAATAAGTTTAAATTTTTTTAATCATCATCTCAAGGGAACTTGATCTTAAAAGCATAAAATAGAGTGAGATATGCCACACATCACCTGAGCCTGAGAGTTAAGGTGGTACGGTAATCTTATGTGGACATGCTGGAGGGAGGGCTACTGACTCCTCCAAATTATCATACAAAACAGATCTCTCGCCAGTACTGTACAACGAGGTAGTTTGTTTCCTGGTATAGTTTGGGGGAATAAGTAGCCCTCTAATTCATGGCCATAGGAATACTCCACTAAAACAATTAGAATTAGACGCTCCACAGCACGTTTGCCACGAGTCGTCCCCACACTCTAGACTCTAGAGGCACTACCAATTGAGTGAGTGAAAATAATACCATGCAGTGTTAAGGTATTTGCATCTCTACTTCAGGTGATAAATCATGTTAGTTGTGTGTGTGTGTGTGTGTGTGTGTGTGTGTGTGTGCGGGCAAAACTGTTGTGAGACAGTGTATCAAATTGTTTGTAGGTTGTCTAATGATGAATATAGTAGGAGAGTAAAGTACAATTGGGGAACAAAGGATCTGAACACCGTTGGCAGCTTCTGGTAATGAGGCCAGATGTAAACACAGTAGTAATAGACAAAATTCATGAAATATTATACATAAAGATAAATGATACTACAGTAGATGCAACAAAATTTATCTTTCAACTCATAAATGTTTTCTCTCACTGATGTGTTTACTCTTGGGGTTGTTGCCAGAAGCCACCAACAGTGTTCACTACAGTATTCAGATACTTTATTCCCCTTACTCGGAGGCTGACAATTTCTCCAACCTTTGCCACTAGGTACCTTGACCAAATCAGTTTCGGCAGCCCCTTAATGCAGTTTAGAGGATAATGATTCCTCCATACTAAGTTAATATATACAACGAACATCTTGGCTATTTTTTAAGCGTATACAGTATACATTAGCTGCAGGCAATTTAATGTTATGTAGATATTTGTACTGGTGCTGAACTAATGTTGCATAACATACTTTGAAAATGCCAGTGATGTCCCATTCATATAATGTTAATGATCCTTTTTTCATTTATTTTTAGTTGCAACTTCTGTAAAGCCATCAAGAGTTGTTTGTCCTACTGTATTATATAAAAGGTTAACCTGTACAGTATGTTTGTATTTTCCCCTCTATCAGTCACAAGTTTACACATTTTACAGTGAAATTTTGCTAAAATCATCTAAGCTATAATAAACAAACTACTGTACAGTACTGTAGTAATGGTAAAGTAGGAGGAAAGTTAACTTATTTACCCAGTTTGAGTTCCTGGTTATGTCCTCAGGTGGAGATAATGTCTGAATACATTGCTAAGTTCTTCAGTAGTAGTTTTGTACAGTAGAGCACATAAGTTTTGGCCAACATACCAACCCCCAACAGGAAGAGTAGCGTTCACTATAATAATAATAATAATATGAAACACACCACATATCTCACCAATACACTTCAGAATAATTCAGTCACAAGCAAGTTATAAATGTTTTCCACTTATCATAAAAGTTTTTTTCTTGCAGATAATGAAGTATCCATGTCAAAACAATAATACATTTATTAGTGACTGCTTATGACTAGAATATTTTTTTGTTTGGTTGCATTATATATATAAGTGGGACATCTTGTTACAATTAAGTTGCAGCTTTCAGTGTTTTAGTTATTGTCTGTCTTTGTGCTCATCTGTATAGTCATATGTTTCTGTTATTAAGTTATGAAATTAATTTTTTCCTAAAACTCAATACAAACTAAACAGATACCTTATTATTCTGTGCTGCTCACTAAACATGTAAATTGAAAGCCTGCTCTTGTTCATTGCTGACAATGTTTTTAATATATAGCTTGTGAACATACAGTATGTACAGTGTTCTCATCATTATAATACTGTACAAGGTGTTTTGTTAGCACATGTCTCTATACATGTCTTTTGTACATTGTGTGTTTAACAGTCATTGTTGATGACAGTAACAGTGTGGGTGCTTCTGTTCCCACTGAAGATCAACCCAGTGTAACTGTCCAGCTACAGGTATTTTTGTACAAATATTGGCACTGTTATTTGTTTTTTTACATGTTTATTTTTTTGCAATTATTGTGGTATATAATGTAGGTGATGCTCTGAAGTGGAAGGCAGAGCACAGCACAGCACAGCACGGGTGTTGACGGAGAGCTTACTTGCTATTTACAGTACTGTGAGGAGTGGGTTTGTGTATTCTACCTCCCAACTGACCAAAATGTACTCCAGGTGAATAGTATTATCTGTAGTGTGCTTTATTTATGCTTGCAAGTATTGACACAGTAAACCTCAGACACGTAGCTAGTCAAGGATGAGGAGTTTGTCACATGTCTTGCCATATTCTAAAATGATGTCATTTTGTTAATAGAGCTTCAGAATTCAGTTTCACATTTTTTGGTATATTCAAAATTAAGGTATCTAGAAGATGATCTACAATGGAGCATGACTCTAGCGGCTAGCCCTCCATTGGGTGAAACAGTTAGAGGAGTTTTCCTGTATGATTGTTGACTGTGTTGCTGACATATAAATGATCACTCTTTGAATTTGGAATAGGATGGAGGAAATGCTTAAAATGCTTATACAAAGGGGAGTTTACATTCACTCCATTTCCTCCATGTACTGTAGCTGTACAGTACTGTACTTGAAATGCTGTCTACGTATGACATGCATCCAGTCATTGCAAAATTCTGAGCATGAACTGTGGATGGTAATGGTAGCCAGTAAGCTTTCTACTGTTGTCATCCATAATCTGGATAGTGGAGAGTCTTGTGGTGTTGTGGATGAATTACTTAAGAAGGAAGGGAATTTCACCTTGGTTTTTGGTCGTCACTTCTCTGTGGTTGTAGGTGAACAGTTGGCATTGATTACACATTAGGTCTTATAAGAGCCATGGCTTTTATGCATCTTACCATAAAGTGAAGAAAGCAATATAGCAGTACAGTACACTAAATAACACATATGGGATTTTAGTTACATATAAGATATACTAAATTATGTAAATGAACTAAAAAATAGCTTCCATGTTGCTACCCATCACTACCATACTGATAGCTGCTTCATGCACTTGCACAAGTAACCAACTTATTAATGTAATTGATGTGTTAGTAATATGTATATGAACAGTTACACCCATGAATTCTTGGTACAGCTCAGGTGAAAGATGTTTGACCTTCTCCAGTACCCAGTGATCGACACCCAGTACTTCCTTGCCACTAATTACCTACCCCAGGATTGTACTGGTTTTTGCTTGTAGTATCTCTAACTGGACACTTACTTATTGGGTCCTAGAAAGAGATTGGTACAGTATTTCCCACCTCAGCTGTACCACAAATTCAAAAGTGTAATCATTGTACATGTACAGGATTCTCAATTTAGTAAAGAGAGCACATTTGCTTGTAGTCATTAGTGTGTGAGTAGTTTGAGAACTGGCTTACATTTCAGTTGAAGGATCAACATTATATTAGGGAAAATGTTGGTGTAATTAGTTACCTATGATATGCCAAAAATCTCACTAACCCTGATGAATTTGTTGTCTCTTTGATATAAACCTCAATTATTGATGTATATGGTAAATAATTAAATATTATGTTTTTATGTTTTTGTTATAACAGTAACAGTAACAATGGTAGACTATAACATATAGAGACATGCTTATTTTGAGCACAAAAAGAAGATAATATTGGACATAACCTCAGACCACCCCTTATATTTAATGTATATGTAACTAAGCTTAAGTTTAAGAACAATCAGTGTTATTGATTGTACATGTATAATTATTGAAAAGGTAATGTACATTTTCCTGTGATAACTTAATTTCTCAAGTCAGCTTTGGAATGCTTGGTAAGTTTTCCAATATATTTTCTGTTGTCTAAGGGCAGTGTTCTGATGTTTTTCCATTGTGTGTGTGATTGATGTACTGTTGCAAGTGAAGTGTGCTAACTTTATTATTGGAACAGCTGTAAGAGTGTCTTCAGTACCTTTTGATATCACCTTCCATCACTTTACTCATCCTCTTGTTTCCACACTCACCCAATCCTGACTTAATGGTGCTACACCATGGAGTTTTTTGGAGGTTGTTTAGTGATGTATGGAGAGATGTACAGTCACAGTCCGTAATTACCAGCTATCCATGCATTATTTATAACCCATACAACGTAATAAATTATCGGAAAAAAGACAGCACATACTCTACATATATTTGTTCATCCTGAGATGAATAAATATTATGGATTGCAACTAAGGAATGATATTTCGGATTGTAACTGTATAAGAATGTATCCATCAAATGCATAGTAACACTTCTTGTTCACTGAGATAACCACTGATGTTTTGTGTAGTTCTGTAGAATTGTTTGCCTGAGGATGATATTATTCTGGCCTAATATTTCACGGATCCTGGTATGCACAATTACTGTATTTAAGTTCTTTATCTTCTTCCAGTATTGAGAGCCACTTCTCTTGTAGATAATGATAGATTGGTATAAAAAAAGGTGAATATTATGCTTTGAAAATTATTATATAATTGAATGTTGATAATAGGACTGCAGTGTGCCAGGAGGAGGTGATGTTTAGTAAAGGTAATGTCTCCTTGACTCTTCTTGTAAGATGATGAGCACTTGCACATATAATATCATGTAGTAATTTGACTTGTACTCTACTAGTAACTGTTGGAGCATGGGTGTGTTACTCTACTATCAAGATTATAGATAAGTTTACAAAGTGTATTGTTTCTTTCAGCTAAAAGTTTAACATTGTTGTAGGTATCATACCGTACGGGAGATGATTAAAATAATGTGTGCACTTTTTATTACTGGACAGATCTCCGGAATGGTCCAAGGTGTCGGCATCAGAGCGTCAAAGGCTGGGACTCACCTTTGAGGATGACGGAGAGTTCTGGTGAGCTACATCAGTCGTTCAGTTTGCTAACCGTTAAATAGATACTGATTGTTTTCTCTTTCTTTTTACCTGATTATTTTCCTGATGTCCAGAGACTAAGAACTATCTCATATAAGCAATCAAAGATGCTTTAGTTCATAGATATTGCACAAGTAGACAGGACTTGCACTAGCTGTAGGTACATTTTATTCAAACTGAATAGACTACAGTAAAAGTTAACAGCCCCACGCATTGAGGTTCTACCATCAAGGTGGTGAGAGACTCACTGAATTGCCTGGATTTTTATTTATTTCCCAGACCTTGGTTGCTGTTTATTTTTCCTTCTGTCTCCTACACCTGGGCCATCAGGCCAGCCCCAGTTACACAACAAACACATCTATGGAAATATCATGGATAGGCTAAGCCCAGTAAGATTTACCTAATGAGGTGGACTAAAGTAGTTGTTGCTGTTGTGACTTTGTCAATCCCGAGAAGAATTTTCATGAATGAAAATACTTGTGCTAACACCATAGCCCACTGAACTATTAAACTTTCCTCTGTTAGCTATAATTACAAACAAGAAGTTTGTTTGCAATGCATAATATAAATGTGCCTCTGATGGAACAGGATGACGTTTGAAGACTTCCTCGAACACTTCACGGACCTCTCCATTTGCTTCCTCATCAACACCAAGGTTCTCAGCTTCAGCAAGACTTGGCATGAGACAACCTTCTATGATGCTTGGACTATCGGGGTGCGAGGACACAACTCGGACCGTGCTGGTGGATGTCCCAACCATAAGGACACCTTCCTACGCAACCCTCAATATAGGTGAGTCAGACAGGTAGTTAGTCAGTTGGTCAGTCAGTCATTTTACCTTCGAGTGTCATATTTTAACTTAACCATGACTAACTCAAGATTAATTTGTTTATCTATGGAGAAGCCATTGACAGGCAAAGTAAAAAAACTCATGGTGTACTCATTGTCAAGAGGAGAAATTGCATACTTTGTGTGTTCATGTGCAGGTTTGACATCAAAGATGAAAACGATGATGTCATATTCCAACTGATGCAGAAGGATGCTCGTGACCGCAAACAGGAAGGCCTCCAGAACATGGTCATTGGTTTCCACATCATGAAGGTATGGTGTAATTTTTTGTATTTTGACCCTTGAAATAACAAGATTATGGCTGTAAGGTCATCGATGCTGACTGTGAGTCTGACAGCCTATACTGATGTTGATTTGAATCCTGGCAGGAGCAGCTACCCATTCCTTTAATTCACATACATTTCAGCCTGCATTTCGTTATGTATATCTTAGGCACCCATTGCTCCCACACAGGTTGAGGAAAATCGGCGTTACCGAGTGCATCGGATCCATGAGAGCGTTGCCACATCCGACTACATCCGCACCAGGTCCATCTTCCTCCGAGAACAGCTCAAGGAAGGCCGCTATGTCATCATACCAACCTCCTTCAAACCTGAAGAGACTGGGGAGTTCCTTCTAAGAATGTTCACCTCTAGAGATCCTGATGCTAAGTAAGTGACAACACCATTTGACATTTGTTGATTGCCTCAAAGAGTGGTTGATTGTATGAACCTGTGTGGGACACCATTTGTGAAACTTTTGATGTTCATTGACTGACCAGCAAAAGACACATGGGTATATCTTCCAGCCATGTTTTTGTGTTGCTTTGCATGTTTGTATTGTTAACCACTGTACAGTATACTAAATAAGGTTGTGACAGGGGATGGTATGTAACGAAGAGTGTTCTGCTTGGGGATTTTTTAGCCAAGTTGATGACGTAAATAATTCTTTGTGTGAGATCAGTAAGAAGAGTATTAGTTGAGTGTAGTGTCTTAAAACCATGTTCTGAGGACATTAAAGGGATGTGTAGTACAGTATATTTATGTTTATGACAAGGTGTTCATTGACTTTGGAGGGAGTGCAAAGGTACTATATATTGATTCACTCCCAAGAATAAGTTTAATCTAACCTAACATAGGAGTATCAATTACCTCCCATACCATTACAGTATATTCATTCACTCCTGCCAGAGAGCTGATCAAGGAGCAGCCGAAAGTGCCGTGGTACTCTTGTGTCAAGAAGCCTGTAATGGTTACAACTATCACTGTGAAGAATGCCTCTGACCTGGAGAAGCAAACTGCCTTTGGGGGTAAGATTTCATAGATTATAGTTGAATGTATGACCAGGTTGTGTGTGTTTGTTAGGAGGATATTCATTCATATGGATTGATGCCTTGTTACATCATGCAAACTCCCCTCAAGAATTGGCCAAGATACAACAACAATAACTTCTCCCCCTCATTTGGCAAGGTTTGACTGAGGGCCTGGCTGTTCATCCCAAAGGAAGGGCTGTTCATTTGTCCCAAGGAGAATTCCCAGACAGTGTTTGTGTAATGCGTTGTAGTGAGAAGGTATTCTGGGTTGCTACAGTATTCTTTTTTAGCTGGTATGGGGAGAAGGCATCAATTTTTATGAGTTGAATTGAAATGCTGTACTAGTAACTTTAATAGGAATCTTAAAGAGTCCATGATGTTGGCAATCTATAAGTTATTGAATTTGCAAAGCAAATTATATGGGCTGTACCAAAACAGTGTGTTTCTTGTTATAGGTTAAAAAAAGAAAGGAGTCTCTAATAAACCGACAAAGTCTTGGCTCCCTCAGTGGTCTCAAGACACTTGTACACTTGACTTAGTTATTCCCTGAACACTTGTTACTATATCTGGTCCCTTACTTGTGTATTAACTATATTTTGAGTCACCCTTTCCCTACCCCAGGGAGACCATAAGGTAGAGCCAGGATGATTACTTTCCAGAGAGGGTTTTGTGTTGTGTTGTGTTGTGTAATATGTTATGATCAAAACTGCTCATGAGTTGAAATTCAGCTGGTATAGGTGATCATTTTGTTTTCTACTTGGAATTGGTCTGATCTTCTTAGTGTAGGACTCTGACAGAATTGTAACGAGCAACCAAGTTTTGGGATAGCAAGAGGAATATTTCCTATTTTCCTTTAGGAATGGCAAACTTGTGCTGCTGACTGGTTCATCCTTGTAGAAAGAATTATTTATTTGGGAAGAGCATGGTTCCATTTCCACCTTCAGCCATTTTTTTAAATGTCAAAACACTTATAACTAACCCAAAAGTAATCCAATGAACAAGTACAGTATAGTATATCCTTCAGGTGGTTGATATATGCTGTTGTTTTGCTTTCCTGAATGTTTAGAAAAATGGCATTATGTTCTAAGCATCGTCCTTATTGTCTGCCTCACGGTGCCAATGTAAGCAATGGTGTAAACATTCTTCTCCCACCCTGCATGCTGACTAGAATGGGTGAATCAGGCTGACATGCTCTATAACAGCACTATACGTAAAGGTCGAAAACTACCGAGGCGGATAGTTGTACCAGACATTTACGCTAGAAAGCCAGGTTTGATCTCTTGTCTGTCATTTTGAATCATTGCAAACCTGCACTTAGTAATTATTAGTCTCTAATATAAATTTCACTGATGCACATGTAAACAGTCGCCTTCTTTACAAATGTCTATAGTGTACGGTACTATACTGTACAGTATTGTGCTGTATTATGCTTTGGTGAGTCAGTATAGAAGCTTTGAGCTGTAGAAATTACCTGTCTTGACTGAAATAATGATCTTTAGAGGTGTATTTAGAATTTATCTAGATTATTATATTTATGTTATTTGTTCATTTACTGTAGTTATGTACAGTCTGCTCTATATTAGTTTATATTCTAACCTGGTGAAAATGCTTCGATTCCCCTTTTAGTAATATGACTTAAGATACACATTTTGTTTACATTTCAGGGTTTATAAGTTGCAAATAAGTACCTAATTTTATATAGCCTAATTGTGACACAGTTTGCCTTGGATAAGGATATTTACTCTAAAACTCAAGGAATTTAATGAGGGAACCAGTACATTTTTGCCAGATTAAAATAAAATTTAATATAGTATGGTCCAAACCCTCACCCTAACTGCTTGTAATAATTACTATACTTGTCATAGCTCTAGCCCTGACCCTAATTACTTGTAATCACTTCCTGTAATGGTCCTAACTCTCACCCTAATGCTTTAATGACCGAAACAATTAGATAAACTTGCCATCACTTCTTGAAGCAACTTCTTTATAAATTGTAATGATTGTACTGTAATCTACTGTTGTTGCACTTACGCATGCATGCCTCGTGTTTTTCTAAGGAGTCAAGAAACTTGAAAGTAAGTTCCTCTGAGTTTCTTTCTTTCTTTTTTACATTCACCTTGATCTTATGAACAGTATACCTTCGATACACACCGGAGTTTATTAACATCTAGATATTTTCCAAAAATTATCACCTTTACAGTTGTTAAACAGTGTGTATGTTCCATTATAAGTTGCTGCACTGTACATTAGTTTACACACATCCAATATGAAAATTAATTCCCATTACCATAAGAGATTGTATCACTTGATTTTTGGTCTTCTATTCATGAATTTTCATTACCAGTATATTCTTATGAAATGTGTAGGGTCCCATAAGAATCATGTGTGGGTTGGGAAAAGTATATGGAATCTCCACAACAAGCCAAGTGATTACACTGGTGGTAGCAGACTCTCATTCTTGGCCATAATAACCTGGCAGCATTTATAGATTACAGTATACGAAACTTATACTGTATATAATTTCAATTACATCATGTACTACAGTACTTTCAGACATATGGAGGGAATGTAAACAAACATTTTTACTGCCTGATATTACGACTATTTTAGCCTAGAAGTGAATCTCCCTTGCTTTAATTTTTGCATATCCCAGTAAACAGTAAAGATAGGTTGTCCTTATAAATTTTGTGTTGCACGACAGTAAAGCTTGTTGAACAGGTATTACAACATAGATACAAGATACGTACAGTGTAGTTGAGTTTATTTTGATGATGAGTGGCTGTGTCTGTGTTATGATGCTTACATTTGAGTGTTATGTTGTCTGTATAAGAAGCTATGTGTATTTGTGGATTGTGGGTATGTCATGCATGTACAGTATGTGTTATTGAAGAGAATGGGGTGACAATATGGATGGTCAGTGGATGGATGTTCCAAGCATGACTTAGTATAGTTTATAGTGCAAGTGTTATATGGTATATGATGTTTCGTTTCATTTTTAGTTATTTTCTTTACCAGTTCTTTACTCCATACATACTCTATACTTGTACTTGTCATGTAATCATCCCCTTATAACCATGATTTTGATTGTTATGATACAGTACATCTCAAAGCAGGATTTTGATCACATATGTTCAAACCTTAACTCAACTGTAGCTCTTCATGATTAATATACAGAATCAGAATGAAGGATTTTTCATTAACTTTTGACATTTTAGATATTTGATATAGCTCTTACACATACAAAATAAATGATAATGCAATTTTTTTTTTTTTTTTTTTTTTTTTTTTTTTTTTTTTTTTTTTTGTACTATGCAAGCATGGACTTATTATCTCTTCATCCCCCTTAGGTGAGGCAGACTCATACTGCATCATAAAGTGTGAGGGAGAGAGTGTACGCACACCGGTTGACAAGAAGACGTGTAACCCCAAATGGAACACCACTGCCATCTTCTATCGCACCAAACCTGAGCAGCCAATCACAATTGAGGTAAGGAAAAGCCATGATTAAATGAAGCTCGATTCAGGAATTTTTGTTACAACGTTGGTGAACAGAGTAGATATTAATTAATGCACCTTTTCTATATAGCTGGTAACATTGTCAAATATAATGCATCTCAGGGAGTAGCAAATTATAATTATATTACATGTATCTTTGCAATGTCCTACTGGTCTTACTCATCACTTTCTTTCATATGTTTCTTGGTTCAAAACACATTACTTACTCAAAATATTAACTGTGTTTGCATAATATATTAACCTGTATTCCAGTGGAAGTACAACACCAGGCTTTCCACCTTCTATCATGAATGTATTTCAGAACTAGCTCATACACACCTGTCCCCAATTGTACCAAACACACACACACACACACACGGCCTGTTGGTGTATTGGTTAGCGCGCTCGGCTCACAACCGAGAGAGCCCAAGTTCGAATCCCCGGTCGAGTGGAGACAATTTGGGATTGTTTCCTTAAACGTTGAAACCCCTGTTCACCTAGCAGAGAATAGGTACAGGATGTAAGTCGAGAAGTTGTGACCTCGCCATCCAGGTGTGTGAAAAGGTTCCAGCCTTATCCAAAGATCGGTCACTAAGAGCTCTGAGCTCATTCCAGGAGGGTAACAGTTGGTGAGCACGTGATCAACACCGTAGGTGAATTACACATCAGTCAGTTCCCACCACATCCATCCTCTGCTGACTGTCCATTCTAATTGCCAGGTGTGGAACAGCAACATGCTCATGGATGGTTTCATTGGTCAAGCAGAGGTGACTGCGCCCATCAACCCGTCCTATGTACAGGTGGAACTGCCACTGTTTGGTCGCCGCAAGGAGAAGTCGGTGGAGAAACAAGGGCGGCTCGTCATTCAGGTGTATAGTGATGATGATCTCACCAGCATTTAATGGCCAGCCAACAATAGTTTTTTTGCAGAAGATGAGGAACTGATCTGAATTTAGGGATGAGTGATGTTGGCTACATGTCAGGGTAATTGAAGACTGCTGATTCCTCCAAACTGCAATAAAGCAGACTTCCAATTGTAGGTGCTGTTTTGTGCCACAGTTTGGAGGAACCAGTAACCTCCAATGTTCCAGCAATATTACAAAATCCTTAAAAGTAGAAAAGGATATTTGTAGCATTTAATGAATAGCTGGTGGAAGTTTTAAACAGGTAGGATATTGTTGGAAAAATGGAGGCTACTGACTTCAAACTGTGTTAGTAGACCAATTACTGTGCCTATACTCATGAAGTCAGTTTCTTGGCATGGTATGGAGAAATCAATAGCCTCTATTTTGTTAATAGCATCTTATTCCTGTTATGACAAGAAAGTGATTATTTAAAATTACTTGCATTTGATATAAAGTTGTTGCATTTCCTATTTTGGTCATAATCATAGTGGGTGGAGAGGAAAAATGGGATATTGATTACCCCATTGTCCTAAGCATTTAATGAGAACGCAGGAATTGATCAGATAAGTGGTGTCTAACTTCATATTTTGAAACTATACTTCTATGACAATAAAAAGGATTCTTTATTTTTTGCCTACTCGAGTGTAAGGCAGACAACAGTCCACTTCATTCAATGGTATTGATTCCCGAGAGATGCATTGATTTAGACACTGAAACATAAGGCATTGGACCAAGTGACATGAAAATCATTGATTCCTTCTAACTGTATTGACTGTAATAATACAGAAACCTGAATTTTTTCCTTTATTTAGGAAGATGAAGACTAAAGGCAAGATGGTTGCTTAATGTGCTCTCCTGTGTAATACATAAAGTTAGAAATCTTGCTACAAAATAGGTGCTGTACTTTTATACTGAAGAGATCTACTTCCTGACATAGTTTGGAGGAATAGGTACTGTAGCTCTCCAAATCACTGAAAACAAATGACTGTCACAACCTACAGTCAATGTTTCTTTGTGGGCAGACAGAAAATGTCCGCAGCCAATATTATAAAACTGACTGTGATTTGGTATGAGCCATTTGGATGCATGGTTGATTGAGGAATGAGTAAACCTTCATGATTGCCTTCTGTGTATGTATACCATGGGCCAGAAGAAAAAGACTGAAGTTCCTTCATGTACTTAATACTATACATATTAGTCTTTTTATATTTGAGTGAGTTATCCCACTCGGGAATTGAACCTTGGAACATCAATTATGAGACCAGGGAGCTACCCACTAGACCAAGCCATGCATCACACCCATTGGCCTGGGGTTCGATTCCTGGCGGGGTAACTTGCTCATACTTATTTGCCTATTAAGGGGATATCACACTAGCACCACGTACGAGGTTTTCGTGGGACTGGTGGAACAAAGTTATGCGATCGAGGAACAGTGGCGGCATTCGCGGGACAAAGATGGAATGTATTTCTAGCAAAGACAGTTTTCCGTATGCAGCTGGATTGCTATGCATGCGAGGTGGGAGGCCCAGATGATCCCCTCCATAACATGTAAGAGTCCAGCCAGGGCGGCCAAGAGGCTGTGGGCGAGGTCCAGTACTAGGAACCAGAGGGTTTAAAGAGGGAAATAAAGGGTAGACTCGAGAGTTTTAATTGTGGACCAGGCATTAAAAGTCGAGTGAATTATACATGGACAACAAATCAAGCCTACGGTGGTCTTCTAGCTTTTTCCTCTCCTCTTCTTCAAAAATAATAGTTACAGTCACGAGCACTAATAAGTATTCAGGTGTGCTTCGAATACCTAGAGACAGTAAGTAAATGCACAATAAGATCTCCATTGGAATTAGTTAGTTGGTGAATTGGACTGTTCAAAGCTTCAACCAAAGCTGTATACTTATTATTGTTTGTGACTGTACAAGGGCAAATGCAGCCACAAACTGGTCATCATCATCCACAAGATCCATGTTGTTTACATTTTGTCATCGTCGTGGTGTGACTCTGCTGCGCCTCGTTCTGTGTTCTACATTCAAATATATAGCCCGGGTTAGTGTGATAGCTACTGCCCCATCTGTTCTGGTACTTTGTTCCACCATACTCACGAAAACCTCATACGCGGAGGTAGTGTGATACCTCCTTTAAATTTGAACCTTTACCGGTATATGTTTGCTGTTATCTGTTCTGAGATACAGATGTTAAAAGAAATGTGGAGACTTCATTATGATTACCAAAATGAATGATGTGGATATGTACTGTTATGCCATTTTGCAGGTAGAAAAACTGTAATATTATTCTGAATACTTAAAAAACAAAAAGAATAGGTTGGTAGTTGTTACGGAGGTGCAAAGTGGCATAGTTATAACTTTGAAAGACCAATATATAGTTATATTTTACAGTGTAGATATCCTGTACTGTGCTGTACAGTATATATACTTAACATTTTGATATCATATATTAATTTCATTGATATGGCTTCTGTTTACATCAATACAGTATGTAATTATAAAGCTGCATCATACATTTATTTTATACCTTTTGTACTGTAGTTTGTTTTTGTTGCTTTCTTATAAATTCAAGGAAGGTATTGTGTTATTGTACTCCTGCTTGAAGCCAAGACAGTATTATTTGGTTACTGCACTTGATGTTTTAGGTTATTCACTGCATCATTTTACTTAATACACTTATCACCATCAAGGGATTGGCAGATCAGTAACTACTTTGTGAATTACTCAACTGAATTTTACTTACAATTAGGAATTCCCATGTTGCTATATGTCCATCTTATAGTTGTTTTTTCTACCAAATAGCTACAATAAATATTTATACCAGTTGATGTTCCTGTGAAGTGATTGAATGGTAAGTCTTGACTATTTTCATGACATGAGGGGCACTGGTTGGTCACCTACTGAAAGAATACAATGTCAGTGCTGAGTACTGCTTCTATTTGGACATAAATTTGTTCTGCTATCATTCCCTTCTCTTCTATTTCTCTCTCCCATCCCCTCAGAAGCACAATTTTCATATACTATACTGTACTGCACATGTACAGTATGTTGTTTTTAATCTAATTTTCAGTTTTAAGAAACCAGTTGAATGCTTTATTCCATTATCATCACAAAGCTGAAAAACTTACCTAAGAAATCAGTTTTTGCCACAAAAACCAGTACTGGTACCAAGCTTGGCATCACATAAAAACCTTTTGAATATTATTAGTGCCTTCCGAGGTGCCTGGTATTTATCCTTGTGGAGAATCAGACATACTATAGCTTTTTGTACTTGTCAGGGCTTTACCAATTAACTTTCTTTGTCTTGTGACTCAAAATGCAGACATCTGAGTGATTTTACCAGCTGAGACAACCCATAATTAATACAACTTTAAGCTGATTGGTTTTGTGTGATGGTACAATTTGTACAGTAGTCTCCAATGTACACTAAATGCTTTATCCCCTTAAATTTGCATTGTATATTGTGAACTGTACCTACATACGTGGCTGAATTGTATCACAAAACCCCTACCTTGAGCTCCAACACAGTACACTCATAGTTTTTTTTTTTTTACAACAGCTGTCTTATTTCATTTTTTACATTTTCCAGTAAAGGTAATGAAAACCATGACATGTTACACCAAGCACATAACTAGAGAATTATCGTACAAGTTAGAAAACACACTGGAAGGTGCTCAAAACATGTCCTATATTTAAAGTATGAAAGAAACTGAGAGGAGATCCATCCATTTTCACCATATTAATTAAGAAGAATGAACTGTGTAAGAGAATAATGGTTGGATGGTATAAAGTGGTAAGATATAAGCCTACTTAGCATTTATTTGTACTTTCATGCTCATTATTTTGCAATATAACATAACTGGACAAAATGGGTAAACAACACCATACTTTATGAGAAGGAGCCTTTATTGAAGATACTTTGTCACTACTTCTTCAAGGGTAAAAAAATGTCATGAAGCAACTTTCCTCCTCATATGGTATTGTTTTTTACTCAATACAGTAGTTTGCATTTTGTAGTTTGCATAGATCCTTAACCAGTGTTTTTACTTGGTACTGTGGTCAAAATTTTATGGATATTTTAATACATAAAAATTATTATATGTAATTTGTTGTCTTGAGTATATGTATTGGTGCCTCTACCTGTGATATGCAGCTATCAAAAAAATATCTTGCATTTGTAAAGGTATTTTTATTAACCAAAGAATATTATTGCTGATAACAAGAAGTTTTTCTCACTGAGGTTCAGTCTTTCTGCTCCAAATTCGTGCCATATAACATCGAGTAACGGTGAGTCTTTGGTCTTTGACTTTGACATATCCAAAGTTTTTTAAGGTGTGGAAAAAATTATTGCTTGCCAAACTGCCATCCTTTCCTTATCTCTGACATCACTATTAGATTCTTCACTAGATAATCTATTTTAGCTGTAGTAGATGAAGCCACTTCTGACACTTTTCCAACCCTCTTCATGTTATGTTGTAATTACCCGACTATTGGGCGATGGTGTATCATTGTAATATATTGATAATTAATAAAATGCTGGACTATTAATACTGCTAGTGGTAATAAAGAAGAGAAGAAGCAACAATAATAAGGAGAAGAGAAAAGGAAGCAACGACGAGCACTAAGTGACGAGAGTGACCACCCCTAGTGTGGGTGGATGTTTGTTTCTGACGCAGAGTTGGGTAAGTGTGTGTGTGTGCTGACTAGAAGCAGTGGGAGAGAGTGGTGAAGAGGACAGACTTGGGGGGAAGTGAGAGGAAGGAGATTAAGAGACGGGAGATGGACAGTTAGCTAAGGAACACCAAGAGAAACAGACAACACTCTAGTCGAGTGTGGGGAGAGTGAGATACGTTGAACAATTGTCAGGTTACAGGAAATTGACGACACACAAGCAGTGTGTGGTGAGCGGTAGGTGTTCAGAGTGAACAGTGGGATTCAGTCATCAGTTGGCACTCAAGGAGAGTGTGGTACTAGTGCACTTCGGGCATCAGTTGGCACTCATGGAGAGTGTGGCACTAGTACACTTCAGGCATCAGTTGGCACTCAAGGAGAGTGCGACGATCGGGGAAAGCACCCGCCAGACAACACACAGGACAAAGGAAAATCCCGACTTTGATAACAACCCAGACAGGTGAATTTCAGAAGTAATTTAGTTGATTCTTGAGTAATATATATTAACATTCACTTAACAAACATATAAAACATGTTGAGGAAAGATGTATTGAAGGATATATGTGTTGTTCAGGAGCACTGTGAGGTATATTAAGGTTTATTAATATAACTTGTATTTATGTATGTAAATTCATATACATAGTAAACACAGCGATTCAGTGAATACCAGACTAGTATATCAGCTTGTCTATCATCAGGTTTAACCGGTTAATAAAGGTCGTGTACTGCGTAAAGGGTTGCAATCCACTTATTAACCGCTGGAAAGGCGGTTGCAATGTATAGTGTATATATAAATAATATCCCGATATCCATCTTTAAACCTGTTTGTTCACCCATGTATTTGTGACTACCCTCCATTCATTATTTTCTGTATCATCCCATAACCTCAAGACCTCCACAGTACCAGCAGATTGACTGCTGCATTCCACTCAAATAGTTTACGTTTTTAGTGTTCAATAGAGCAGGTAATTACTTAATAATAGTTTATGTAAAGTTAAACTCTAGCAAAACCTAGTTCCTGATAAGTTTCTTGAAATCGTCTACTCCAGATTATCAGTTTTCCTTAATATTTAACAATGAGAACTCTAAACTAAATCCAACAGTCGGTATAACACCATAGTCTACCCTAAGACATGTTTGTTTTCTACCATATACCATCCAAGCCACCCACTGTTAATCACCGTTCAACAATGACGATAGACTCTACCATATATATTATAAAATTAAAGTGTTTTTTCCGCAATTGTTTACATATATTTTCTCTTATTAATTTTCCACTATGTATCAAATAACTTCATGGCCTTCAGCGGCAACGTTCCCCAGAGTGTTGGGGCTTGTACTAAAGCTAGATGTACTAATGAAGACCTAAAATAAATAATGAAAGAGCTGGGATTCGTGCTTATTATATATCTTGATGAATGTGTCCCTTTTCGTGGGTAACAGGCTGCTGTGTCCAATACTGTCCATAGTTATACCTGTTTGAATGCTAGTGGTCGAGTGCCAGCAAGGTTGTTGGACTCGTAATATCTATTTTACTTTCGTCGACCTTTTGGGTGAAATACAGATATAATTAAATTTAAGTATAGGACACACGTATACATATTTATGCCTTTACAGGTAACAGTTATATACCTGCTGCTGTCTGCAAATAATGTAGACCTCTGAAATAGTAGGCCTATAAATTGAAGGTGCTTATAATAGGCGCGATCATACATCGACATAGTTTTGTCCCATTTTAGAGTTTAATTTTTCATATCAATTGCCTATCATACTTCGACAAACATAAGGCACCCTTATACGATTAATATTCATTAACGAAATTAACATATTGTTGATAGTGTGATGGCCATATATGCACTTGAACAAAAAAAGGGATCACATCTCTACCCACAAGTATATAGCAAGGTTAATCTATAGAAACTATTATCCAACCCAGGCAAGTTGTAGAGGAGGCGATATTATTTACATTTACACCTACCCGGTGCCTCTACCTATAATGAGAGTTAAATAATAATTTGATTATTGACTGTGTTGAGTTTCAACTTGCCGCCAAGGAAATATGCACTCGTTTTCTATAATAGTCATTTAATGTTGTAATTACTACAAGAGTAAAGAATCTATCATCATATACAGAGTTAAATGAAATACTAAGTACTATCAACATTGTTTTAAAACTTTGGTGCCAAACGAAAATATCCGAAACAACAAAATCACCAAGAAAAACAGCAGCAGTATATTGCAACTTCTATCTTCTTTTATCTTGTATTTTCTTCTCAATTAGTATCATTTTTTCATTTATATACGGCGCAGTTTAATTTTCAAAGAGTTTGTATATAATATTGATATAGTTATATTATATTGAATAGGAATATCGCTCTTTGTTTACATGTCTGAGGGCACACGTTTTCTGTGAGCATGAGTCAATCAATATTATGCTATATTTTGCTTTTGTTACGGAAAATATATTTCTTATCTGTTAATTTTAAAACATCTTCCATATTTTGTTATTTATAGATGACATTTCTTAATACATGTTTGTCAAATACGAGAAATGCAAATTATCCAGTTTCTGTAATCAAGGTTAGGTTCCAACACTACGTCGATAGGTATAAACATTGCACTATTATGAGTTCTCCACAAAACCTAACGTGACTCGTCACCCTTGGTGCAAATATTCATAATATTTACAGTCCCTACATGACCACAGTGCTTGGGCAATAGCCATTAATTGACGTTACAAGTGATCAGATGGTGCGCGTTCTGGCCCCTTAAGGGTGGTCACGTGACTCTTCCCCGGAACCTGATTGGTGGACCTGACTTCCGCCTGGAACAATAATATCCGCGGAACAAAATGGCTGGCTCAGTGGCTGCTCAGGCGCTGGGGGGAGGAGGCATGCCCTTTGTTTGGAGTTGGTGAACAAATTTTTTGGACCTCACAGTGTACTTAAAATGTCGAATAACACGTTTAGGACGCGCATGTCGCAGTTAAAAAAGCGGAAAATAAATAAAAAGAAACTACTACGCAAAGGGAGCCCACCAAATCCAGGAAATAATGGTAAGGGGATGAAGTGAGGTTAGAGGGAAGGACCATTTGTTTTCCTTTACTACTACTGCTGCTGTTGTAGTTAGGTGCCTTAGGTTGAGCAATCACACCCTTCCCTAGGCATTGTCTCATGGGTAATGTGGCCTGACCTCGTGAAAAATGGGGCCAGGTGGTGTATTTTGCAGGGTGTATGGATACTTCGTGTATGAATAATAATGTATAAATAAGAGGAGGTGTGGGAGGAGGGGATAGAGAGGAGGAGGGGGGTGTTAGGTGAATCCAGACAAATCATTCACAATCTACAAACAACATAGGTACAACGTCAACAGCTTGCCAGATTTTTGCTCCCACTCGCACCCTGTATTAAAATGTGAATGATGTTCTTGATGGCTGGTATCATAGTGGCTCTATAATGTAATAATATGAAGTTCAAATGATATATTGAACACTCGTAACGTTAGGTTGTCTGGATGTCAGTGATCCTTCAGAATTTAGACAGTTAATATAATTGGAATGTTAGTTAATAATCCAATAGTCTGAATGCCCCAGCGAAGTACAGGGATGCTTAGAATGTATTGCAGAGATCAGTGTAGGAGGTATTGCAATCATTAGTTAGCTGGCTATAATAGACTGCATGATCAAGAAGTGTGATTTTGTGTTGGTAGCTTTATTATAAGTTGATGTTTTCTGGCCCGTATTCCATTTTACTCGACAAGGTTGTTAATTTATTGAGGGCCTTTGAGACTACTGTAAACACAAGCAGAAAATTGCTGATAATGATAAGGATTATTAGGCCTAATTGTGTTACCTGTATTACTGCTATTAATCAAATTAGAAATTGATACATTGCATATTTTGCCATTGAAGTAAGTGGTGGTAATTCAAAGATAGAGACTACAGGGTAAAACCATACTAGTTAAGTTTGTGGTTTTGCAAAACACTAAGAGGAGACCAATATTTTTTTTAAAGGTTACTAAAAGGAGAAACTGACTAAAATATAAAAGTCCATATACCCAATTTCTCAAAGGCATCCTGACATCCTCCTTTCGTAAAATATCAGTAACAGCTGGTTTTGAATTGTTGTAGGTTGTAAGTTTGTGGGAAGCAACTCGGGACTTATTTGGACTATAGTTATTTGAACTATCTATCATGAAAATATATATAAAATAATGCAAGGGATGCAACATTTCTGTGTATAGTTTTTGGGGGAAAGTCCTATGTGATTTCAGGGTTATTGATTAATTGATAATTGCAAATAGTGTGAGTCGGAAAGACTTTGTCTGTTAGAAAATTGAATATATGCTGTATACAAATATGATATGAACTCAAAATGATATTTGTAGCATAGTACATAATATATTAATTTAGGGATTCTGTAGACCATTAAGTTGTAATATGTTATATGGTAATATGATGTGGGCCCGAAAACATGAAAGTTGGTGAACTAACTATAATATCTTGTTACTGTTCTTCAATTTGGAGACTGATTGCTTAGAAAATTACCAAGGAAAAGTGTAATGTACTTTTATTACCATATGTCTGCAATATATGCCAGTGAAGATTAAGAAATTGATAATTTATTGATTGCATCAATATTTGTGTGGTATTTTTATATTTTTATTTTTTTAAACCATGATTTGGATGATTCTGACCTCGTCATTTGATAAGGCTTTGTTTTGACATTTCCTGCACTCCTCATTAGTATGGAGGACCCATGAAATTGTCCTCACAAGATCAATAGTAAAACTCACTCATATCACAATAAAATACAAAAACAAAAATACATTGACCAACCTGGAGCATTTCTTGTTGCCACACAAACCAACAGGGACTATATCTACCTTTAGAACTTACCTATCTTAATGCCTTTCAGTATTACTCGCCTAGTTGGATCCCCCACATCTCAATAGTCAGGTTCTATCTTGAAAGCATATAAACTGGCAGGCCAGAACTAAAAGTAATTATTTTACTGAAGCTGAGTGTTCTAAAGGTTAATACTATTGTAGTTACAGTCATGAGCTATAATAGGTATACAGGTGTAGTCTTGCTGAAGTTTCAAATCATATGACACATGAGTGAACCAGTTAGGCTACAACCCTTATCCTGTCTAATACTTACTGGAGCTTGTTAAATGCTCCATCATTAGGATATTCGAAACAGACCTGGATACTTATGGCTCGTGAATGTACATTCATATAATGGTTAGGGGAGCTATTTACTTTGCTTTAACTTTCTACTGATATCCATTGTAATATTTCAGCTGAAGATGATTTTGAAGTCCCGATAGTTCCTGGACCAGCCCTGGCATTCTTGGGGTTGGTGAGTGGCGGTGGAGCAGGAGTTGATACTGGGGCCGGTGCTGGTGGGGGAGGGGCGGGTCCTTCCTCCCGCTCCATGCACCATTACCACCCTCCCCCTTACCACCTTCGTCGTAAGTCCCCAACACATCCCGTCAGCAGCTGCCCAGCTAACACACTGGGTGCGGCGGCGGCCAGTGTTGCGGCGTCGCCCACCACAGCGTCACCGGCCGGGGTGTCAGCAGCCACGGCCGGGTTACCATCAGCTGCCACAGGGTCTATGCTTATGCTCTCACCCAATGCTGCCATCACGGCTGCCACCGCATACTGCCCTTCCATGTTGCCGGCACGCAAACGTCCTCGGAGAACATACTTCACAGGGGACACTTCCACAGGTAATTGGTACCGTAGCAATTTTTAAAAAATAATAACATTCCTCCGGTCCTGGGTACTCTCAGCTCTTCAGCTAACTTTCGTTTATGTGTTCTTTTGTGAAGCTTACAGTAAAATCTCTTCTCTATCTTAACTCACCTCTACAAGTTTATAGAAATTTGCCTGTTGTGGATCTCTTAAGATATACTAAAGCTTTGGCAGGAAGTTCAAATTAAAGTGTTATAATGCTTAATTTAGCTCATGTTGAGCTGAGGAGCTAGTCTTAATATTTATGATGGAATTTGGGGGAGAATTACAGAGTAGAGTTTAGGTTTTAGAGATATGTGTCTTATCTCTATATCGACTGTATCTCACTGGTGTCTTGTTATCCCTAAGAATTGTCTCCAGGCTATTCTGCCTTAGTATTCTTTTTGTGCTGTTTGCTTGCAAGTTTAAATACTTTTCTAGCTCTTCATGGAGAATACAGTACTTTGAAATGACTACACTGCAGTCACATTTTCTCACCAATGCCCATTATTGCAACTTAACATTACCATGAATTATCTCCATGTTATTTTTTAACTGAATCTACATCACCCATTATTGCAGGGTATATTTTCATTGCCTAAATTTGATTTAGTGTGTTAATATATGCTTAATTTCCAGGGTTAGGCTGTAATCCCTTTACAGCGGCACATTACCTCTTGTATGAACTTCCGGACGAGGTGCTACTCACTATATTTTCCTGCCTATATGAGAGAGACCTGTGTCATGTTGCACAAGTCTGTAAACGTTTCTACACGATAGCCAATGATAATGAATTATGGTTAGTATTTATTTTCTGTGTACAAGTGTGCATGTGCAGTTATTATTTGTATGTGAATATAGTGTCTAGTGCTGTTACTCACTATATTGATGGTTTACTGTATATATAAGAAATGTATTACTGGTAAAATCAACCAAAATTGTGTAGTGTACATCATTCTATATTATTATCACCAGATCCCTTTTGAAAGATATTTTGAGCCTTGATGACAGTTCCAATTAACCTTTGATGTTTATTGCAGGAAAAACCTCTATCAAAGTCTCTATGAGTACGACCTGCCCTTGTTCAATCCTTCTCCATGCAAATTTGACTTTGTCCAACCCGAGGACTGTGACTATGAAAACCCTTGGAAAGAAAGTTTCAAGCAGTTATACCACGGGGTCCATGTTAGAGAAGGCTACCACAAACCGCTTGGAAAGGTTGGTTGTTTATGTCACCAGTATACTATTGTCTGCTCAGTATCTATTCTTTCTTCCCTCAAGACATACATACCATATGATAATGAATTTAACCTAATGGTACCAGCTGTACAGCCTTTCAGTAAAAATAATGTTATCCAAATTGAAGGAAGATGTCATTTTACATGTACACAAATTATCAGTCAGATAGTCTAAGCTGGTTGTACAATGGTGAATTCTCGCTTTACTAATTGTGATGATTTGTTTCAGGAGTGTGGTCGGTCTGTTGCCTACTTTGAAACAATCCAGGCTGCCTTTGAGTTCTGTGACGATGTTGAGAGACCCCTCGTATTAATTCACTCTGGGGTTTACAGAGGGCAGCTAATTGTTATAGAAACTAATATCGCTTTGATTGGAGCTGCTCCAGGTGAACCTAACTGTAGTATTATTAAAATGGAATATCATGCCATAAGGAAGTACAGTAGAATTCATGATATAGGCTTAACTGCTTCTGTTATTCTGTGCTAATGTTGCCACAAGAAATTGAGTTAATTATTTATGATTGCCAAGAATATCCTTTACTAAAGTAGACTTAATCGTTTTCCAGGTAACGTTGCCGAAAATGTGATATTAGAGCAAGAATGTGATTCGACGGTGATGTTCATGGAAGGAGCACAGCAAGCCTACCTGGGGTATGTCACCATCAAGTTCTCCCCGCCCAGCTGTACTGACAACAACATGCAGCACCACCACAAGCACTATGCCCTTGAGATACAAGAGAACTGTGCTCCTACCATAGAACACTGTATCATACGCAGCATATCACATTGTGAGTTCGTTTAGATTTTAAATATGTTCAATTATAAAATCAAATTTGCTCGTTTAGCTCCCAGTGGAAAGTGAAACTTTGTATATAAGGTGATGATGGATGAATGGCTACTTACTATTTAGCTTTTATTGTAGTAGTAATAGTAGTGTTGCTAAGTACGCCCTCTGCCCTTTATATGTGGGACTGATAGGTTTTTGCTTATGTTAATTTCAGTGGGTGCAGCAGTGAGTGTGAGTGGGCCAGGGGCAGAACCTGTCATACGTCATTGTGAGATCAGCGACTGTGAGAATGTTGGCCTCATCATCACGGATCGTGCACAGGGCCACTATGAGGATAATGAAATCAGTCGCAATGCCCTCGCTGGTATATGGGTAAAAAACTATGCTAACCCCATCATGAGGCGAAACCACATCCACCATGGCAAGGATGTGGGAATCTTCTGTTTTGATGGAGGACTGGTGAGTCTGCATTTCAATACTGTAACTGTTCATGAAACTTTATAATTTTTTTTCTTTCTAAGTTTAGAGTGATTTGGAGTTTAGGAGGACAGATAAAGAATCATATGCTTATACTGTATTAGAGTTACTTTCACAATAAAAAAAAATTCATAATTTAAAGATACTTTTTATGTGAGTCTGGAGCCAAAAAAAAAAAAAAAAAAACATTAGGATTTCTTTCTTCATATTCCAGGGATACTTTGAAGCCAATGACATCCACAACAACCGCATCGCTGGCTTTGAGGTGAAGGCCCAGGCCAACCCAACGGTGGTGCGCTGCGAAATACACAATGGACAAACAGGGGGGATCTATGTCCATGAGCAAGGGATGGGCCAGTTCATTGAGAACAAGATCCACTCCAACAAGTATGCTGGTGTTTGGATCACTTCAAACAGTAACCCCACCATAAGGCGCAATGAAATCTACAACGGACTGCAGGGAGGAGTGTACATTTTTGGAGAGGGACGAGGGTTGATAGAACACAATAACATCTATGGTGAGCCTACTTTGAGGGTTGATAGAACACATAATCTAATTGGTTAAAGATTTGGTGTGCCATTATTAATAACTTAACAAGAAATGAGGAAAATTTGCTGTACCCCCAAGATAAGGGCATCAACTTTTGGGATATGACACTTGTACCTGCATTCTTACTCATTATTATTAAGAATATTATATGGTTTAGTGATTCCTCTTGTACTTGGCGCTAAATATGCATTTTCTTGCAGGCAATGCATTAGCAGGAATCCAGATACGAACCAATAGCGACCCTATAGTACGGCATAACAAGATCCACGACGGTCAACATGGAGGGATATATGTGCATGAGAAGGGTCAGGGCCTCATAGAATGTAATGAAGTCTACGCCAATACTCTAGCTGGTGTCTGGATTACTACAGGTACAGTAACACAGCAGCTAGATTACAGTTGGAGAACAGATGTTAAAAGATAATAGGGAGTTCTCATGTGACGTCACGGTGCTCTCGGCGGCCATGTTAGTAGTATACCTCAATGTATACAAGCAGAGGGTAGTGGTTATGTCTAGCACGTTTCATTGATTTGGACGAGTGTTAGACCTCCTTTAAGGGGATATTTAAGAATGTCACGGTTTTGCTGCATGGTGAGATGTTCTAACACAGACAAACTTCCTGGTTTGTCCTCCTTTCGGATCCCTAAGGTGATAAGAAACCAAGGAGAAGCACACGAGAAGCTGCTGATCAAGAGAAGGAATTTATGGTTCTCCCGAATATCCAGGGAGCTAACATCAAACCCCTTTCCTCCCCCTATAATCTTGGGGAAATTGGGGGTTTGGGGTAAGGGAAAATCCTAATAATTACAGGAAAATAATGATTAGTTTGGAATTGATATTCTCCTCTATAATAACCATATGGGATAATAATTTAAAGTGTTAGCTTATTCAGTGGCAGATATGAATATTATGCAGAGAAATAAGGATAAATACATACCCTGCATCTCACAATAACTGTATGAAGGTCCATATGGTGCCGAAGTTGATGCTGGTCTTGATGTTTGTCATACCATCACTTCTTTAACCCAACCATTGGTAAAAAAGTAGTGTGCCTTTAAACTTTTGTGGCATTTCATGGACTGGAAGTTGTACTTAGGGTTGGGTGATGATATCAAATAGTCACATAGGCTATGACCGGGTAGCATATTCACGATCTGTACAATTTCATTGGCTGCTACTCGCGCAACAACTGCACCCTCTTACCATCTTTTGAATCTTATGCAGTTATGCTATTAATATTTACATTAACCAGATCAATATCTATGAATGCGTAGACGAGATTTGATTGGTAGATTCAGAACTATGATAGCGCAAATACCGAGAACACCCTGTGTTTCTAATAGATAAATGGAGTTATCGTACGTTTAGTATAATATATAATTATACTGTATGTATATATTTCTTACACTCAGTTATATATATATACCAAGACATTTGATATATAGGAGTAATATCTCCACTTAAAAATAGCAGTAGCCTATGTTGTGTAGATGAAGGTTTTGTAGTACTGTAAGTTAATATACAAGACAGCAGACAATTCACCTTTCAGATCCAATACCAAATCATTTTATACATTACTAAACAGATTTTTCATTACTAAATTGGGCCTGATTTGGTATTGAAAAATAGCAATTGCAACCCTGCCAGTCTACCAACATGGCGGATGTTTACATCGTGACGTCACGCCAATCAGCTGAGTGAGAACCCCCTATTCCGAGTCTGAGAGCCTATATTATTAATTCTTGCAATTGTGCAGTCAGCCTCATATCCCCTATGATACAGAGGAGGGACTGAGGGTTGGGGACCATGCTCTCTAACAATGAACCCACTAGTGTTCAAATTGCCTCAGCGCCGGACCTCTTGCTTGTTGGGGATCCTGCACTGGTGATAGAGCCTCCCCATACCTTGAAAGAAGGGAAATGGGGTATTAATAATAATGATAATTATGATGCTTTTCTAGCAGTTTATTGGAAAGAATGGGTGTGATAAAAAAGGTTGGTTTTATATACAGTTTACTTGGCATTTGTAAAGGTACAGTATGCACCTTGGTTGAGTGCCATTCTAGATTTTGTTAGTGCTTTACAGTATTATTATTTATAAGTGGAATATAAAATGATCATTTTACTCTTATGTGTTTTTCAGGGAGCACACCAACTCTGAGAAGAAACAGGATCCATTCTGGGAAGCAGGTTGGTGTGTACTTTTATGACAATGGTCATGGACTTTTGGAGGACAATGATATCTTCAACCACTTATACTCAGGTGTACAAATAAGGTATGTACAGTAATTTGTAATGCTAACAATCTGTCTAGAACTGATAGCTAAAGAAATTTTATGGTATGATTTAAGAAAATCATTAGCTCTAGTTTGAAAAGATCAAAGGTTTCATGCAATGCTTTCAAAATACACCATTTGGATTTCAGTCATTGGGAACTATTCATATATCCAGTCTTGAGTAAGATGTAGCATGTTGTTCATAGATTATTTGGGTAGTAAAATAGTCCATCGTTAATACAAAAATGCAGGGCCCATATTCACAAAGGCAAAGTTCACTCTTAAGCTAAAATTTTGTTCTTAAGCGTTCATTCATGGCAAGGAATAGAACACGACACTGCTTCAAAATCATAATACAGTATAAGCTCATACTAGTAGAATAGCAAATCCATTCACTGCTTCAAAATGACCCTGAAATAATATGGGGAGGTCGGAAATGTAAACAAACGAACAAGTGTAAACTCTAAGATGTATTATAAATACCGGCCCTGGTTATTACCATATACTTCGGGAATAATAATTTTTTTCAATCAGATAGCTGAAGAGTCACATAGTTAGACAGAATATGCATAGAAGCACCATTTAAGGGAAGCCTGTACTCACCATGTTTTGCTTCTGCTTCTTTGACTTTTCACTGATGGTAGTAGCAATAAGTTATCAGTAAAGGATCCTCAATTAGTGTTTGTGTGTTAAGTAAACTGTTTGTCTCATGGGAACCACAGGACTGGGAGCCACCCAACCATCCGCCGCAACAAGATCTGGGGAGGACAAAATGGCGGTGTGCTGGTGTACAACGGAGGGCTGGGGCTGCTGGAACAAAATGAGATCTTTGACAATGCCATGGCCGGAGTCTGGATCAAGACCGATAGCAACCCAACTCTACGTAGAAATAAAATATACGATGGCCGAGAGGCTGGGATATGCATTTTTAATGGCGGTAGAGGTATGTATGTGTGTAACTTAGTCTTACAAGTGACATTGGTAAAGCTAAAGAACTTGTGCAGCTAGGCAGAAATGGAAAAGATTCACTAGGTGAAGTGTATGATAGAGCTGACCATTGCATTTTAATCTGGAATGGCTCCTTTCACCAATGTTAATTGTAGGATTTTGGTCATGGATGCAAGAGCATGTAGAGGTCAGCCAAGATATTTATGGACTTAAAAGGGGAGTGAATATATGACCCAGTTTACTGGATATTACTACTAGTTTTTTCTGTATTCTGATTCCATTTTTCCAACCCTGGCTCTGGAGTCCACCCCACCCCTTGAATAAAGGGAATGGGGTATTGATCATGAAATTTAAAAGATGGAATTCAAATATTAAATCCAGTATTGCTAATGCATGATTATAAGTGAAAGAGGAGGATAGTATGAGTGATGTCCTATTGTCATCAGTTTGAGTATTATTTCATTTGTGGATATCAACTGTAAGATAATATGTAAATACAGTAGGTTTGCATATTGCGCATGTTCTCAATGCGCGATTCAGTTATTGAACGACGAACCTCAGATCAGCACCTTTTATTATCTTAGACGCAATGCTTCCACCCCGTGGTTTTGTGGCCAAGAGTGGCTCAAATCCGCAGCCTTTCCCAGAAGCTCGTCTAAATCCGGTTTCCGCGTGACACAAGCTGCTCCCCCAAACCCACGCTACAATCACCCACTCCCCCCAGACACTCTCACAGACACCACACAATATACACGTACACTTCTCCACATACACACACTCTATCACTTTATAAATATATCACCTTATTGACCATTACGTAGCCGATAGGTGTTAAGTCCAAATAACAAACAAAACACTCCCCACATGCAGCTTCTCCCTCTTCACTCAGCCAGTCTCCCGCTCCATGTGTACCCCCCTCTCCATTGTCACCGACTTGTTGCCCCCAACCCTACACTCTACCAACCAACATCTACCTTCACCATGTCAAATGTCGAGCGTAAGAAGAAATTCCTGTCATACACTCTGAAGCTTCAGGTGATTAATTTTTTTAAAGACTGCAAATATATTTATCAAGAGCTACCCCTCCCCCAGCAGCAAAACAGGGCCCTTTTTTATATAAGTAGTAGTACTAGTCGGGGAGGGTTGAGGTGGATGGAGTATGGGGTGGTCTAAGCTCAGCCCACAGTCAGTGTTACTACAGTTAGTTCCCTAGTTCTAGCCCAGGCCTTTCCAGTGGTACCATCGCCATGGTTGTATGTAGCCCATGCAGGCTATTATGTGGATTGTAAGGAGTTATGGTGCTTCTGCTCTCGACGAGCTGACAGCTAATACATGCCAGTGACCCAGCAATTATTTTGATGAAGCGGTATCTCGCTATCTTCATTATGCGTTCAGTTGTGTCTGCCTTTGACTTTAAAGGGTTTATGGATGAAGTAAATGAGATCAACATTGAATACAGTGCTAGTGGGAGTGGTTCTGTGGTGGCGGGTGAGGGTATTGGCGCAACCTAGGGAGGAGCAGGGTAAACCCCGTTATAGTGACACAGCCACTTTGGAACTCCATCAGTCACTTCTAGTGTGTTTCTGTACTATTATATTTTTGGTAACAACTTATATTCATTGCTTCTGTGACTCATGATTAAATCATAATTACCAAGTACTGTACTGTACCCTGCATATTGGCATATAAGATCTCTGTAAATTGTCAGTGTGAGGCAGTGGTTGCCCATAAGTAATTTTCCCCATATAAGCATGTATTCATACTATGCAATTTTTATGTACACGAGCTCCTCTGTCGCCTAAATTGTCGCGCAATATGTGAACCTACCGTACAGCAGATTGATAACTGTCTCATGATATCCCCTCAGAATTTTTATTTGAAATTTCAATATATGTTTACTAAGTTTGTGTTAATTCTCATTTCAGGGTTACTAGAAGAAAACGATATATTTCGGAATGCACAGGCAGGAGTATTAATATCTACCCAGAGTCACCCCACGCAGAGTCATCCTAATCTGAGACGGAACCAGATATTTGACGGCCTGGCAGCTGGCATAGAAATAACAAACAATGCCACTGCTACTTTAGAGCACAACCAAATATTTAATAATCGTTTTGGTGGTCTGTGTTTAGCATCAGGGGTTAATCCTATCCAGAGAGGTGAGTGATGATGATTCAACATATCTTATTGGTCTGGAGGAGAGTATTGGGTTCTTTTCTGTTTTACTCTGGGAGTGGCAGTTTTTTATTTGGTAAGCTAATGTTTTGAACTTCCATGCCAGTAATTATAATAGTGGTACTGTAGTAAGAGTAAACAGCCTTGCCCAGAGAGATAATTCCACCATAGTAATGGAGATTCATGGAACAGACTTGATAAATTTTTCCCTCTCTTTCTCTTTCCTTGGCTTTGGTTGCTGATTACATTTTTTTTATTTCCTACATTTTGAGGATCAGTCATTTCATCTGCACCAGCTTTATCTCAGCTTAGGAATATCAGTCTTCCCAACATTGTTGACAATCCTTTATTCAACCCAAAATGTAGACATGGGCTGTTAAACAATGATATACACTAAATTCAGAGATAATACTGTTAATGGCACTATATTTACTGCCGTTCCTCATTCAGCATCATTTCTCGGCAGGCAATAAGATATTCAACAACCACGACGCAGTAGAGAAGGCAGTGTCAAGTGGGCAGTGCCTGTACAAGATCTCCTCTTACACCAGCTTCCCCATGCACGATTTTTACCGATGTCGTACCTGCAACACCACCGAACGCAATGCCATCTGTGTCAACTGTATCAAAACTTGTCATAACGGACATGTGGTCGAGTTCATACGGCATGACAGGTCATTCATCTCTCAATCTTTGTCTTTGTTGTGTTATGCTTTATCTTTGCGTATGATTTTTCATGTTGATTATGTGTGTTTTCTCAGATGTTTTTGTCACATAAAATATTCAGCAAATGCAAACCCCTCTTGGGCCTCTTGAAGCAGGTGACTAATTGAAATTCTTTTGCTTTTTCATTTCAGATTTTTCTGTGATTGTGGTGCGGGAACCTTAAATAACCAGTGCCAGTTACAAGGAGAACCAACTCAAGACACAGACACCCTTTATGACTCAGCTCCTCCCATTGAATCACAGTCGCTCATGGCAGAAGTCTAACTTCTGTTTAGGAACTTCACGTTAGGTATGTCAAGTTTCTATCTAGAGTAAGTAAGCTACAGATACCCACCAGCCTTCTGATTTTCAATCAGTATTTAAGAAGCAGGATATGAGTCAGTGTGCATTTATTTCCTGAGTGAGCATGAATATGACAAACATCCATACCTGTAGTAGACTTGCTCTTATCTTTTCTTTAGTTCTGTGATGTATCTACATAAACTTGTAGCCACCTTGTGAAAATATTTCTTATTTCTGTGTAGTCCGTTGACTTAAAAGATAATGTGTGGATGCTTTTACAGTATGTGAAGTATTTAGTCTTTAAGTGGCTATGCACCTGAAGATTGACACAAGCAAGCTGAAAGCTGTATTTGTTAAAGTGGCCTGATATGATCCTGCTCCATCTAAATGTTAAGCAGATTTTTATAAAAAGAAAGAAAAGAGTTGATGTGTATCACATCAAGTAGGGTATGGCAACACCTGATGTGTTGTCACTTTGCCTGCACAAGATGAAAAATATTTTATACGACTTTGGTCAGCAGCCATTGAAAATGTGCGGGACAAAAAGCCTGTATGTAGTATGAGTACACTTGTTGTAGAGAGAACCAATATTGGCACAAACCATATATTTTGGGATGAAGCACAAGACTGGTGGTTCTCTACAAGTACACACTCTGTTGAAGGAGAAACACCACTGATGGAGCAGGAACTTGTTTCCGTGCCAGAATGTGCAGCGTTGAATAGCCGAATTCACAAAGTTTGTTGGCAGTCTTGTTGTCTCCCTACCTGGTAATAAGTGACACAGTTATTAATGAGAGGGGTGGTGTCCTGACAGTGATACCTGTGCCACTATTAACAGATGAGGTTACCATAAGATTGTCAGAATACATTTAAATACAGCTGAACCTACTTGAGAGCCACACCAACTGTGCCACCACATGATGATGTTTACTGTTCTAAACCCTCTTAGGGCATGTTCAGGCATAGTTGGTAAGGTTTTGAAGGATGGGTAGTCTGCCATGAGAGAGCAGTAAAACCATTATTGTGTACAGAGACATCTGAAAGCAACTCTTTAGGAAGCACATTTTTTCATCAAAGAAAGTTCTGAGACTTCTTTAATGTTTCATTATTTAAGTTTATTTATTGTACAATAATATCACGTCATGCTGCTCATCAAAACCTAATCTCTCACTCCCTTCCTCAAAAATCCAGAAAAGAGTAAACATGTATATTACAGTGTAAAATAAGGACAAGAAAGCAGTTGCTGTGATTCCCAGGCACCCTATTCATAGAAGAGATTGTTGTGAGATAAACACTGTCCTCTGTCAACACATCTTAACATCTAACACCAACCCCTTTCAGCTCCATTCTTCCACCTCCCTCTCATACAGTTATCCTGTAGCAGTTTTTACAAGTAGAGTCTTCAATATATTCTTTGGCTTGAATAAGTGCTTACTAATGAGGAACTTACAAGTATCTCTATTGTACAAAATTATGTCTGATTGTATGGACTTACGAGCTGCAGTGAAGGCATTATTCCCATACTGTATCCATCAAATCCAGCTTATAACTTACATCTCTGAGTTCAGTAACTCCATATACCAAGAACTGCCACTATTGAGTAGCAGTCCCATAGAAGTTGAGCCAACTGTGTTGACATGGATTGCATGAGGATTGCCATAGATTGTGAAGACCATTTCTAGCAACTCTTTCCATTCAGTCCCTTTGTTAGTGGTTGCCAGATATCACCCTGACTCACAGTTGACTATGGATGTCTGACTTGCAATCCATGTTACTACTCAACCTGACACGGGTCCAAGTCCCGCTCTTGTTTGGTGGCATTTCCTCTCAACACACCATGTTTAGCACCAGTGATGTACATAGATGCTGTTTGGAATGTGTGAGGATTTTTGTATATATATACAGTATAATGTCTTCAGTCTAGGGGAAGAAATGAACTGCTGCTGCATCAGACTGTTACTCACCCTAGAGACCCGGAAGGAACAGACCAGTCAGGATGTCCATTTTTATATATAGAGTGTATATTCTGCTTCTTCAAACAGTTTGCATACAAAGATGTACCTAGGTAATATGAAGGATCTTAAAGCCCCTTCAGTCACATGTCAATCACATTTAACTTGTTTTACCTTCAGAGCTTACTATGCCTTCTCTATACCTCCTCCTTTGGTGGCATATGTTGTGCTGTCATTAATATTTTCTTTCCAGTCAGTCACTTGGCATTTACTATTACTGACCATGTAATGTAGTGATAGTGAGATTTGCCTGGAAAATATGATTGACTAGGGTGAACAAAACCTATCCCATTTCTTGTTGCACTTGTGGAAGTAGCAGTGTGTCCACTGTAAGCACCAAAATGCAGATGTGACAAGGGTCTCTACCTCACTTGGTGATGGGGTGAAATCTGGAATTTTGCAGCAGCAGCAGCATTAAGTTTTGAGTACAGTTCATAATTAGGTATTATTAAGCTGTTAAGATTTTTATATCAGATTATTCATTGAAAAAAAAATCTGTATGCTGTAATCATGGTTGAGGGGCCACCTCCCGGTGATGTTTGAGTGCCACCTCATTTGGAGATTTGTTTTTAATTAGGTGTGTGCTGGAAGGAGTAACTTATGGCACCTTTGGATAGTTTTATATGAGATTCCAAGATATAAATGAAAGGCAACTGAATGGAAATGGACGGATGGTGAATCATGCGAGGAAGACTCTCTTGGGGGAGTGTATATATATATACAGTGTGCACTCAAACTTCTTCAGAAGGTGGCACATCTACCATGCTAGTTGTTTCTGATCATTTGTATGTGTTCTGTTTGAAAGATCTGTTGTATTATTATTATTATTATTATTATTATTATTGTAATTATTATTTTTGCATGTGGAGTTACGTTGCATTTTGAAATGTATTTGTGAACCTCTAAGAAGAAGTTGAAACTAAGTATTTGTTGTCTTGATTTTTGTTGAAAATTTTATGCTGATTGGAACACGACAGACAACTGTGATTACAACCAAAACTTTTATAGACATACAGATTGCAGAAGATAAGAGCCATTCCAGGAGGAAACTTTATTGATGGTCACACTACTTTTTTTTACTAAGACTTAATTGTAAAATATTGTCAGCAGAGTAATATAATTGCCCACTAATTTACCCCAGGGAAAGATCATTTAAAAAAAAATCATTAATCTCCACTCAGTTGCATGAAGAATTGTCTGTCCATAAATCACTACTAATTAATTTGGCTTGAAGAAAAGAAAGTGGAATATTACCATTGTTAGTACCCCAAAAGAAGCACTTGTGAAGAATTGGTATGTCCAGTGATGTACTGTGAATATCATTAAATCTTCACTCTTTTATCTGGGCAATTTACCATCAACAGAGGCTCTTCCTCAAATGACACTCATTTTCTACTACCCAAACTTAGTTAACACTGCACCCATCCTGGCAGTAGAAGACAGGAAAGAATCCATCAAGGTCTTGATTCGCAGCTCTGTGAAATCAGTACCGTATGTAGTTAAAGCTCAAATCATTGACGAGATTAAGAATATATTGACACAACTTAGTGTTGAACCTGTTTTATTCTTGGATATATCAATTTTACCAGAATGAATTAAAGGGGTAAGACATGCAAAATAACTAAAGACTCTTGGTTCCTTCAAATTCTGCCACACAACAGACCACTTAAGCTTAAAGTAGTCTTTTTCTTGGCACAATTTGGAGCACTTGGTAGCCTTCAGATCTACAGAAACTTCTTTAACTACAGGAGACCAATGGCTTTTCCTCCTCTTCTAACACCAGGCCAGACAAACTTCCCAGCTGAGTGTAGACATGATAGAAAGTTTGTGCAGCTTTGTAAAGATGGAATTTAGATAGTGCCTTTATTTTTGCATTCAGAGGTAGCATGTCCACCCACCACCACCACCACCCACCAAGTTCCACAACCTTCACCTCTGCTGTTGCATCTGAACCCAGTAGCCTTTTCAGTGTTCCCTCTTGAGGTGTCATCTTAAGCCATTGTTCTTTTGGCTCTGTTCCTTGAGATTGTTTGGGTGAATTTAAGAAAAAGTACTGTGGCTAAAGAAAGTGTGTATTTGATGCAGGTTAACTTTCATTCATTACATGATACTCCAGGTTCTTGAAATACAGTGGAAATGCTAATGATAATCAACCATAAGCTAAGAACAAATTTATTTGGCTATCTTTAGAAGCTGTCTCGTCATCTTCACTGGAAGTGTCTACACTCGTTCAAAACAATTTATTTTTAGACATTCGGAGTCTAAAATTTACACCAATAGTGGAGAACCCTTTAGTATCACTGCAGTATGAAAAGATCTTATGTTCGTGAGGTCAGTGGCTTATACTGCTTAACAACATTGGGTAGTTTCTCTTCATTAGGTGTACATTACAATTTTTGTTGCCTGGCATTACTGTTTTATTTTATAACGATTTTATTTTGTCAGGAAATTTTTAGTCAGTCACTGCATTTTTTCATCATATTCACAAATTGATCATGTCAGTAGTGGGATTTCCACCTCTCAAGATTATTAGTTGTTGACCTCATTCATGACCAAGGCATTGTCATTACATCTGTCTTCATTAAATATCATGATACATAATTTGATGAAATTGTAATCTCCACTCTTGTTAAAATGTGCAAATACACACACACAGTTTCAGTATTCCCCAGTAAGAGTTACATATTTAGTCACAATATGCAAAGTTTGTGTCTTCTTCTACTAGAAGTCAGTTGCTGTTGTCACACTGATAATGCAAACATTGACTACTCGATTGCCATGCTTTAGGAAGAGAATGTAATGTACTGAAGTAGCCTTAACATTTGATCTAACGCCACAACGTGGCAACACTAAAATGCAGGATCTCTGGAACTGCTCATTGGTCATTGCCAGTTTCTTGGAGTCTGCAGAGATCCCATGTTGAAAATTCCTGTTTGCTTGGGTTCAGGAGCACAAGTCCATCACAGCCATAAAATTTTGAACAAACAGCAAAAGCCAATAATATCACCACCAGTAAAGCTATTACTGTAACCTCTAGTAGCATTAGACACAAACTTTTTACTTCAATGATCCTCAAAATATATTAGCTTCATATCTGCCTTAAAAATATTCTTATGACTCACTTGTTGGAATTTGTGGCAAAGCGAAAATCAGGGTCTGAAAATGGCTGAACCAAGACCTGTGCCAGCTAGTCTGAAAAAACAGCAGTGACATCCATCTAAGTGATCAAACCTCCCCAGAAGAGTAATTGTTTCATAGGCATTGTACACCCTTCAACTGTGGAGTAAGACTTACCATCCCCTCATGGTTCCCCCTGCCACAAACACTTACCTCATGCAGTGCTATTATCAAAACAAAAGGAGGCACTGCTGCATTTACCCTTCCCTTCAGGCAGCCATTTATTTTACCTTCTGATTTCTTACAACTGATTTCATACTTTTAATCTGATACAGGCCATTTGACTGAGTTTCCAGATAATGAAGATTAACTTCATTGCTTATCAAAGTATTTTTAGAATTTGACTAGTGGTCAGACTGATAATACAGTAGATTAAACATTTATTCCTTGAGGGAGGTTTTCACAATTATATTAGTAAGCATAGAGGAATAGTGACACCTCTGTTATGATGACACAAATGGACAATGAAGCAGGGAAGAGGTAATAATGTTATGGCTAGAATTTGAGGCAGTGAAAGGAATGTTTAGCACCTCCTATTTGTTATGATAATTTCACCAAGTCTCCTCAGTGCGATCATCTCACCGCAGTCCGTGTGACTCTTTACCTCAGCAGCCTCCCTACACTCTGGGTCATAATCTCGTCCACGCCTTTACTAAGAAATGTTCTATTCGTCAGCATTATAGTTGCAAGAGTTGGGTCTTGTTGACCATCTGTCTGGCAATGTACTCAGGATAAATCATCTCACAGCACACTACCTGATGAATCAAACAATTAGATCTTATTTTCTTACATTCATTATGCTTGGTATGAAACAACTCTCAGCACACAATCAGACGAATTTAATTTTTCCAGAGTATAGGTGCCTGACAAGAGTATCCCCTGTATACACAACAACACCGCCCTTTCCTCCCGTGTTTTGTAAGGAATAATCTTCCTAATGTAGTAGATGTAGTGATGTTAATGTTGCTCAATGTGCCATATATGTGTTTAGGTTTTGACTTTCCACATATTTTTGAGTTCAAAATGGTATATTACATGTGTATATGTTAGCCAGAAGAAAGAAAGGATTGTGCATTGATCGATCAGTCCTATACCTTGAAAAGAAGCCCAGAGAAGATACTCATTTTGTGTGTGTTTTATTTTGGTGTGCCTGAATGCTTTCTAATTCCTGAAGATATAAATAAAATCAAGTTCCACCTGGTGCTTCATGCTAAACACGAAGCACTAAACAACCACATGCATTGAAAAGTTTGTTAATGGAACAAAAGGTGTGGTCCCAAAACCTTATATTATTAGGAGTTATAATAATACACAACAATTAGAGTATGTGTTACAAATTTGTCAAGGAAGTGTTGCAGTACCTCGGTGTTCAAGTTGTGCTTCCATTACGTGTCCCGTAATATGACATCCACACAACTATATAAAATTTTGCTGTTCTTGGGGTTTGCAGAGAGTGCAGTCACACCACTCATAGGTAGCTAAAACATTGATCTATGCTGCATGAAAAATTCAAACAAGAATTACAGAATTTAATCTTTCTTTTATATGATTATTGTTGATTTTATTGTAAGGATATACTCTTGGTAAATAACAATGTTAAAAAAGGAATTAAAAAGCAAGTGGTTTATTTACTTGAAGGGGCCATAGAAGAGCATTACTGAACCTCTGTAATGAAACAACAGGAGTCAGATATACTGTCCTCTCCAGTTCTGTGATCAGGGGACCTTCAACATTGGGTCTTATCTCGTCTTGTCTTAGTGCCGTATCACTAAAGAGACCCAGGGGTCGCAACACACATTTCCTCTGTTCCATTTTCGTGCATAATCACTTTTTTTTTTTTTTTTTTTTTTTTTTCCCCAGAATATGCAGCAAGTGGCATAGAAGCACCCTAGTTGGTGTTGTGACAGCTGTTGTGTGTAAAGTAATATATCAGGTTCCTTTCAGCCATTGTGTGGCAGTTCACAACTCATGACAGGTTTCAGTATGGTTTCCACCACAGATGAGGGTAGGAAATTCTGCCTTCACTGTCCATATGTAAAAGTACAGACACAGAACTGCAGGGGACTCTGTTGGCTCGCAGTCCATTCCTCACCTACAGATTAAATGCCAGTATGTGTTTGCTTAACATGCAGTAGCTTTTTTCTGCCTGATGTGAGGTTTGTATTCGTTTTAGGATGCACATCTTGCCTGTGTGTACTTTGTGTGTGCAGATGTAAGACTGATATAACTTTGACAAGTAAATATACAGGGAAGAGAAATGTTAGGCCTTCTTAAAATGTAATTTAAGTCATTATGTCAATCCAAAGTAACTGTTAGTGCAACAAGAAGAAAAATGGTATGAGTGTTGTCTGTACCATGGTGGTGACAATATTTACTTTACTGTGTACTGTACTGTCACCAGAGGGAGATGTGTATTGTAATGTAGTAGCAAATGTAAGCCATGGTGTGGCTTACTTGGCAATATTTTGTTAATTCTATAAGCTTGTGTTTACGTATTGAAATTAGGGGAAAAATTACTGTATGCGTATGTTTACTTGGCAGGGTTGTGTTGTGTGTTATCTTTTCCTATGCTAATGAATGAATCAAATTGTCACTCCCGAGACAAAGGATTTGTATCTCATAAAGCTTGGCAGCTTGTGATGATGCCCCCACTGTGTTCCTTGTGATGTGGTGTATGTAGCGATGAAGTGGTGGATCTCAACAAGCAGTGACATAAGGGCATAAAATGTATATCAGTCCTATAAAGCATCATACAAGTCATTCAGACAGATAAATTATGTATACAGTATTACAAAAATTGCAGTCTTTAAGCTATTTATATGCTTTGAAAACATTTACATGTAATATTGTTTGGATCTTTTTGAGCAGTTGATAATTTTGAGATAAAGCTTTAAAAGTGTACCCACAAAGATGTAAGGAAAGTGAGATACCCAACTTTGACTCGGCAGCGGCGAAGTGTAAGGCCTCACCGGTTCATACATAGACTTAATGTTACTGGTTAATCTGTCCTAATTTAGAAGAAAAAAAAAAACACATTGATGAACTCTTAAGGGGATAGTACACCCTTGATACATTGGAGTAACTTGATTCTTCCAAATTATGCAAGGAAACGGCAACAGATTAACAAAACTATTGGTGTGGTGTACTGTGCTTGGAATAGTTAGGAGGAATCAGTTACTCCAGATTTACCAACACTGGACTACCCCCTTAATCTTCTATTTTCCTGGGCATGTAGTTTGAGGGTTAGGAGAAGTGTTGTCGTGTTATTTATCTACCACTCGGCTAATGATCTGTTGACATCACCACCAGAGGACAGAAAGAGTCTTTTTGTTAGTCACTCATTTTGGCATCATTTTGTTGTTGCCAATGTGGTGAAGAATTTTGCAACCTAGACATATTGCAAAGAAGTCTTCAGTATTTTATTGTTTCCCCCTTCAGGCTATGGACTTGTGAAGGATATTATTACGAGCCAGAATAAATTGCAAAGAAAATTTTCAGTATTATTGCAAGTGGTCACAGATGTTATTAGTCGAGATGTAAGATGGAGCTACTGTATTCTGTACCCAGGTCTCTGTTGTACCTCAGGCTGGACTTTTTTGTAAGACTCCAAGTGAAATAGTTCATAGGGTAATTGGGAAGCATTGTGTTTTTTACACTTTGATATAGAACCAGAGAGAATTATATATTAATATAAGAGGTTTATGAGTAATAACAATCCAGTACAGTTGTCGTGCTGAAAATATTTGTTCAGTAATATTAGTAAAGTCCCCATCTTGTTATCGGGGTAAAGATGGTGATGAATTGTAAGCTAAGTACTCCTCCAAGCCGTATGTGCTGTACCACAAAATAGACAGACCACATGTATTGAGGCAGTCTGTTTCTAGCCACAGTTTGGAAGAATCCTTAGCCTCCAGTTTGACATCATCATCACAAGCCCCTCAAGTCTGAGCACTGCAACTACTTGAGTTTTGTGAAATTTATGCCATTGACGAGAGGTCCAGAACTGAAACCCATGCTAGTCTGGGTGCTGTAAAGAAAGAGGCAAGAAACTTCTGGTTAGCATATTTGAGTGTGACTGATTCCTCCAGTATGTGCCAAAATTGGACAACTTAAGGTTAACGTGTCCTGCTTTGTGGCACGAGTTTGGCAGGAATCCAAAACCTCCCCATTTGCTGACACACATCATCTTGCCTCTTTAAATTACTTCAGAGCCTGACATTTAAGTGCATTGAATTACTGTACAAGTACAGTATTTACTTTATTCAAATTAGCAACACTCGGGCTGGCAACATGGGTTTGAGGTCCACTCAGTCAGTGGTGTTTATTTCCCTCAATGCTACTGTCGTGGTAGTAAAGTACTCCATGATTATTCTATAATATAAAAAGAGACAACTGGAGTATGAATGTACTTTTTTTTTCTTTGCAAGGTAGTAACGGTAGGTTTAACCAATTACACCAATACACGAAACTACTTACTACTGTGATGATGTATTGCCAACCTATTAGAGGAATCTAGTGTTTTATTTTATAGTAAATAAACAAGTAAGTAAGAGATGTAGCAGTGCTTAATTGAGAGAGAATGTCATTTTACCAGTGGATCACTAAGTAATTTTTTTTTAAGGCTAGGCCTCCCCTACTCCACATATCGATGTAGCGTAGATATTTAATCCAAGGAAAAATAAAAAATACAGAGAGCCAGTACAGTACCTCCCTCCTGGGACACTGTCAGCGAGGCCTTGTAAAGCGGGCATTACACTGGCACTTTTCTTTTCGTCAATGCTCAGTCGGCTGACGCAGGGAGTAACAGGGAATACATACAGACTTTTGACGACTTCATTTTTTTTCATGAGTGTAACATTACTGCAATAGACAGAATAGATAAGGAAGCACTATTTGAGAAAGAGCCTTTTGTTGATATATTGCTACTGCTTAATGTCAAGTAGTAACAACTTTATGAAAGGCTCCTTCATAAATTGTGGTTGCAGATAGTGTGTCATTGTAGTAATTACTGAAAATATACCGGTGGCAGTACAGTACCTTTACATATAAGACTATGTTTCCACTAGTGACTGATCACACGACCAAACTTTTAGCGATGTGTTAAAAAAATAAAAGTGCCAGTGTGATCCACACTTTAGGTGGAACTATTTCAGGGGTCCTCAGAAGGTACAGGAGCAAAGAATAACTAATGATAAGGCTACTACACTAAAACAGTGTGTAAGGCAGAGGGTTATGTATGATGATGATGATGTGCACTGTATAAAGGGCCTAGAATTGTAAATACAATTAAAATAATGAATTTATGAATTTTGTTTTATTTAACACTTTGTTGTTGCACTGTTTGAAACTGTTGCATTATTGTGGTTTTCTCTGTCTTGACTCACTTGGGTGGATGGTTGGTGCAGTGATAGAACGCTCATCGCACCACTTTGAGTAGAATTCAATTCTCAATGCTACATTACAGTATAAGCCAGATAATCCTACACAAATCTGAAAAACTTATAAGGTTTAAGGTTAGAAGGTGTATAAAATCAATTTCCACAGTTTTATTTGGCCCTATCCACTTCCTTTCAAATCTTCAACAGTCTCTTACTAATTTCTTCGTGCTTGTTGTCCCATCTCTTCTATCACCTCCTTCATCTTACACTAGATCAAATAAATCCTTTTCACTCGGTCATGAGAATTCATTGTGGTAACTACTGTATTTGTAGGCGACATAGTAAGGAAGTGAGGATAATTATCTTTAGCCAGTCATCTCCCCTTGAGAGAAGTAGTCAAGACTCACGAGCCTTAATATGTATTCAAATGATCTGCTTTGAATAGCATAATAGAATATTAAATTACCTCCAGCAAGTATGAGACGGTAAGTGTTATATTTGTTTCACAAGTATGTCAAATGATTATTAACCCACAAGATATGGATAATTATTATGGCTCATACGAGAAACGTGATATAATTAACAAACTATCTATATTCAACTATATTCTAGGTGCAAATAGTAAAGGTTAGAATATGATCATCTGAGTAGGCTACACACACCAAATTCTTACCAAATGCAATTATATGTTTAAAATTTTTGTTTTTACATTAATTCACTCCAGTACGGTGTGCATGCACTTATATAATTATAGCCCATATCTTTATATAAACCAAAAGCTCAGTGATACAACCAGATATAAAATTTGATTGAATGAATCTTGGTATTTCTTGCGAGTTTTTGGCGTGCAGTATTGAAATGTTATAGTTTTCATCTGAGAACCCTATGGTCTGCCTCCCTGTTATTGGTTTGGAAGATGAGGATGAAGATGACCGACCCAACAGCAGACTTGGAAGACCTGTAGGAGCAGCTAGGGTTGAAGGATAGTTAAACCCTATGTGTAGGAAGAGGGAGAGAATGAGTGAGGTAGGACAACAAGCACGATAGAAATGGAAGAAAAAGAGGGACATTTAAAGATATGTAATAGAGAGGCTGGGACCGAGAGGGCGGCTACATCACGACAGGCAATTCCTTCCATATACAGTAGATTAGCTGGGAAGAGCTGATAAATTTGATCATGCATTTGGAATCATAAGTGATGGTATTGGGATCATTTATCTTCTGGTTTCCGACCCTTTGCCACAATTTCGCTCGAGAAGATATATTTGATATTCAGTCCTTCAAGACGAGTTACAAAATTCAGATAAACGACTTTTGAACTTTTCGTACTCGCACAAAAATAGTAATAACGACAAGAGTTACCGATTACCCAGTGCTCATTAGAAGGCAACACTTTGTTCAATATTTTGTGGAATCATCTTTGCATAATGTGCTCACTCTTGATGGAAATTAATTACAGTATATTATAGTGACACATTTAAATTACATTTTTCAGATATATTAATAGCTGACATGCAGTTATCTTATTATAAATGAAGAATAAATAGCCACATTCAGAAATAATTTAGTCTCTCCCGTTTAGAAATAGTGAAGTTTGGCTTTCAGGAATGAAAACGGGCAGCGGTGTAACCTCCCCCATGACCAAGTGGACGGTTCCGGGCGAGTGCGCCTGCGCGGCAGTGGTGAGTGGGGAACTGTTGATGGAGGTACAGTACTGTAGACTCTTGCTCCGTAGTGTCAACTAACCTCTTGTTTACCTCACTCGTCTTCTAGCCTACTCACACCGACTGACACAATGGGTGACTCTAACAATACTAGCAGCATTGCGGACTACCTTGCCCAACTCTTAAAGGATAAGAAACAGCTCGCAGCCTTCCCCAGTGTATTCTTACACGTCGAAAGACTTCTTGACGAAGGTAAGACTAAAAAAGACTTTCTAACTTTGTATCACATACGTAACGAGCTTTTCAGTAAGGTATATCTATACAGCATGTGGGTATACTGGTGGTTCCTTAACTTAATTAGAAACTGGTGGCTTATCCCTGCAATGGGGCATCCTTATTATGGTACTGTAGAGTTAGCTTTTAACAGGTTCACAATCTTCACATGTGAGAGAGGTAGAGTGAGGGTAGCCTAGTCAGCTGACATGCTGCGCGCCCCACTCAAACCTTCTTCAAATTTGTTGGTGTCTTGCTCAAAATAGTACAGCTTAGGGGCATGGTGTCGGGCAGGGGCTATACGTATTACCAGCTTCATTTAATTTATTTCTCACGCCCTATCAACCATTCTTCTTGCCATTGTAGCATCCTTTAAACTAACATAACCTACTGTATACAATGTTGAATTAATATGTACTCCATGAGTTGTGTCGTTAAAAGTAACATCTGTATCGCAGTTTCTTTGGATACTCGTTTTCTTGTGAATGTGAATGAATTTTAAAGGATCAAATTCCCTTCTGGTGGTGCTACGGCCAGAAATGAAAATTCCCAGTGACTGTGAAGTGCCCACAACGTCGGTGGCTAAAGAAGAACAGAGTGGTGATGTTAAGATGTTGTGGGATGAGTGATGTTGTCACAGGTGCACCACACAATCCAAGTGAGGGAGGGAGGGACGGGTGAGAGCGGTGGGGCCTCACTCCTTGCCCTGACACAGCATCCCTCCCTCCATTCCACCATCTCAACAACCAACCAACCCCCCACAGCCTCAAGCTTTGTCTGAAAATAACTACGGAGTGCGTTTATGTTGATAATCGTGGGCAACTTACTTATATTGTAAGGAGTGTATTAGGTGTTACTTCATTGGTTTAAGTAATAGTTCGCTACTACGGGGTGGAGCGGTGTATAATATCCTAACTAACTACTGATAACTCAGATATCTTACTTTTGTAACTCCTTCACCTGCCACTTACCAACGTTACCATTTTTCACACTTCTTTAATTCATCACACGTTACTTTCATTTGTTTTAAGTACGAGTTCGCTAAGACGAGGTGGAACCGGGTGTGTATAGTTTAAATGTTGGTGGGGGGAGGGTTGGGGGGGGGGAGTTCACCAGTATTTCCTTTGTAACTCCTCCCTCACTCTCTCACCCTTACCTTATGTACACTCCAGGTCATTTCCCACGTCCTTGTAGTGGTTATTTGTCTTTCAATCCTACTTCTGAGGGCCCGGCATGTCATAGCAGACCATGTAAAGTTGGTAACCCTAAGGATATCGTCGATTATGTATGTGTTGTGTGGTATTTTAAGTTCGTATCAATTTCAATCGAGGTGAGTTCCTTGGTTGGTCTCGCAATACGCAACACCAACGCTACTCCTTGAGATCTTGCGGTTTCTTGTTGCACGTTTTGGGAGTAACTGATGAAGTAACCCGGATTTGTAGTGTGATTGTTACGTGAATGGAAAGGTACTGGAGATGTATGGTGGAAATAAAATAGCAAGTGCCGGTAATATATATATATATATATATATATATATATATATATATATATATATATATATTGTATATATATTCCGGCATTGGATTTCACAGCATGGGCTACAGTTATCAATGTTCATTATTCTCGTATGATGTAAAGTATTGATAATTTAAGTAATCATACAGATAATTATGTACTGAAATGTTGTCTTGAAGTTACGGTTACCTTCTGTATTTTGAAGAGCTTTCTGTCTCCCTGGTTTTACAGTTCACATAGCCTATGCTTACATTAGAAGTAGTGTACTATGAATGTCACGTTACCGATGCATTAGGCTGGTAACATACCACGCTAAACGTTTGTCACCGTACTTTATATACCAACCGTGTGATGTTTCCTTATTGGCTTATCTGAACACTTCCCGTCATGATTTTATGCACATCACAACAAAATTTGTGTCGTATCTCGGTGGTGAATATTAGGTATTATGGATATTGCTTTCGAAGTAACGTGCAAGAGATGTAGCATTATCGGATTTTTTCCAACTATGACACTGGTAAAAATGTTAGGTGTTCGTTTAATTATATTGTGTAATGCGTACAATATGGAGTTGTTTAAATGGGAAATGATATTGTAGCTTTTAAACTGTTGACATCCATTTACCGCTTTCTCCTAGGAAAAGAAATAGTATAGTCAAGTGGTTCTTAAACTTCTTTGCCTCAGGCCCCCATCTGCATTATGTATAGATCCCGCGCCCCCCCTATACCTTAAAATGTTTACCAAACAGTACACTATGAAATTGAAATTACTTATGGTATGGGTGGGGTGGCGAGCGTAGCGAGCCGTATCAGCTGGGCAGTATTTGCAATATATATATATATATAGAGAGAGAGAGAGAGAGGGAGAAACTTGTGGAAACAGTGGTAACGTTTTTGGCAATTTTGCAATAAATATCATCACAGATTATTTTCCAAAACCCTGCTCGCGCCCCCCCTGGAAGCTTCTGGCACCCCCCCAGTTTAAGAACAACTGGTCTAGTCATTATAAAAGTTTACGAATAGGTAATTGTTCATATAAATTTTGTTTGCGTTTTGATTGTGGTAATAGGCTATAATGACAAGTAGCCTCAGGTAGCCAATTGTGCTCAGTCACTGTGGGATTCCAACCCAGCTGTTAGTGCCATTTCTTAACCCCAATAAACAAACAGGTTGCGTAACGTTTGATTGCGGACTTACTGTGCTTATTGTGACATCGATTACCAACTTCCAACTCATATACAATCCACAGGTATATTAATTATGATACAACTGGTGACATCTGACTTGTTTATGAGTTTTCATGAAGTAGTGGTACAGTTGGGAACTCACATTTCTTCCTCAACTAATTGTATATAACAAAATGATCAAGGACGAGCAAAAGAACAGTGAAAGAAAATAAATTAAATGAGAGAGAGAGAGAGGTCCAGAATGAGTTAAATTACATATATATATGGAATTAGGAGAGAGAGAGCGAGAGAGAGAGAGTGTGTGTGTGTGTGTGCGTGTTTAACGATTACATTGTGAGGTGCGGAGTAGCCCCGAGCAGTCTGTGAACTTTGTTGTTATTGTTGTGAACCCTGAAACCCATTCTTCGTGTCTGTGTGTCTGTCCACCAGGGATAATGGGTCTTCTCATTCTTGTGGGTCAGCTTGTAGGCAACGGTATACAGTTACCATGGTAAAATTTATATAATCTATTTTGCTTACCAGTAGCCTTACCCTCCTACCCTTGTTTACATTTGTTTTCCCCTTATTACACTTTGCTCTTCTCCGAGGCATTTTTTTAGGATTAGGAAGGCTGCAATATTTGCCTCGAGTTGATATTGCCTATTATTGTGTGTATTTTGAATACTGTATCAGTGTTTATGAAAATGTCTGCTCTATTACCCATGTGATATATATACCGTACTTTCAATAAAAATTTAGCAAGTTAAAAAAATTGGGTGTTATAGGAAAAAAAAAATGCAACTGGTGTGAGCCGGTATGTACAGGCAAAGAGGACGAGAGATATGTGATAATTTGGGGTTGCCGGTTCCTGGAAATTGTACCGTACCTCATAGGCCCAGCAGACTAGGCCTATTTACATTGGAGTAGGGTAGAAGTTTGTGATTGCAACTGTAAGCTCTCGATCCCTTCCTTGCTGAGAGAGAGAGAGAGAGAGTGTGTGTGTGTAAGAGAGAGAGAGAGGGGAAAGGGGTATGTCTGGTCAGTGTCACCCCTTCCCCCTCACCCCAATACACAACCTGGCCCTCTGGTGTCAGCACAGTGAGGCTCTGTTGTCGAATTACCAGCCTCTCTCTCTCTCTCTCTCTCTCTCTCTCTCTCTCTCTCTCTCTCTTAAATGTATAATTATTTTCCCCCTTCCACCTACTCCCAGTTCTTATATACCCTTGGGACTTGGTTATCTCGTACATTCCTTACGTGATTTGTACCCAGAACTACGAGAGTCAAATGTCTTAAAAATGGAGTGTGTGTATTGGGGCTACTGCTTGTATTTACCGGTACCTGTGTGTTCTTTGCGTTAAAAATCTGACTCCCTGAATTATTATTATGCTTAAATGAGCCATTGCCTGACGATTTTGACAGGAAATGAAACTCGTCGTCGATGATCTAATTACTCTCGTTTTTGTTTTTTTCCCTGAATATGGTATGTACTCTACCTCCTATCTTGAACGGGCTAATCTCTCATATTTCCTTCGTCTCTCTCTCTCTCTCTCTCTCTCTCTCTCTCTCTCTCTCTCTCTCTCTCTCTCTCTCTCTCTCTCTCTCTCTCTCTCTCTCTCTCTCTCTCTCCTGTTTCCCAGAGTGGCTATCTTCGACGTCAGAGTGTGTGTGTACAGACCATACCTGCTACACACGGGCTACCGGCGACGTTCAGACAGCTTACCCACCACCACCACCACCACACGTATACACCTTATTTGGGTCTCGTCCTGCCGCTGGAGGGGTGGGGGTGGGGGTCGAGATGAAGTGGAGGAGCCGAGGAGGAGGGGGACGGGAGGGAGCTTGATTCTGTATTCATTAAGGTTTTAGCATCCTACCTACCTACCTGCCAACCTACAAGTCAGCTTATATAGAATGGGAACTAAATGAATGAGGGGGTTACAGCATTGGATAGGCATTGGTGTGGGATTGTAAGAGAGGATTGTGTTGGGATGCTAAAGGGAATTATAATTGACGTAGGTGTACGAGAGGATTGAAATTTATGTAGGTGTGCAAGGAGGGATTTAGAGTACGGTATATATAAGAGTTCAAAAGAGGTTCAGAATTGATGGTAGAGTGAAAGAGAGGATCGAAATGTATGTAGGGGTGCAATAGGGGATTAAAATTGGTATGCAAGAGAAGATCCTGTATATATAATAATAATAATAATAATAAGAGGTTCGGTCCACTGAGGTATTTATTATGTAATTTTTCTTGAATGATGGTATCTGTAATAATTAACCCTTGACAATAAATAAATAAATATATCGTCTAGAACAAGTCAAAATGCGGTCACAAATGAACACTGGTTGGCACTCCATTAGTTACAACACCAACACACAAAGTTATGTTATTGACGACATGCTTGAGTCAAAAACAAATCCCTAAGGTTTGTTTACTTTGATGGCTCCGTGATGTTGTTGAGTTTTAGGACTGGTTTAAGTGGGAAAGTTTTGTGTTGGTATATAATTCTGGAGCAACTGAGTCCTCCAAACTATTCCAAACAACAGAACACCATTATTTTTGCTAATCTAGTTCTGTTTCCTTGCATACATTGGAGGAATCAAGGCACTCCAATGTAACAAAAAAGAATTACCACCTTAAAATGATAGTGGTTGTGATGTTGATTGTAATGATGAATGAGATGACTTATGATGATGGAAATATTAGTAATGGTAATGAAAATAACTTAAGGTAGTGATGATGATAGTCGTGTTGTGTAGGTTATGTTATGTTGGTAGTGGTAGTGATAATGTTGGTAGCGGTAGTGGTTGTGGTGATAATGTTGGTAGTGGTGGTGATGGTGATGAGTTAGTAATGAAGATGACTATTATGGTAATGGAAGACGTGTTGTGTTGCTTGTTATGTTGTTCTGTGTGGTAGTTGCTAGACCTTGTGACTCATTCTCCTCACTGGATAAACAACCAACCAGCCAACTAACCTTCTTGGCCTCTCTCTCTCTCTCTCTCTCAGATTTACTTTTCTCCTCTGCTCTCTTCTACTTACTCTCTTTATTTTTTTACCCCCCTCTCTCTCTCTCTGATTTACTTTCCTCCTCTCTCCTCTTTTCTACTTTCACTATTTTTTACCTTTCTCTCTCTCATCTTGCTTTCCTTTTTTCTTCCAATATAACCTCCTCTCTTCTCTCCTCTCTCCAATTTGACTCAGAGAGAATGGAAGGAGAGAAGAGGGAAAAGGAACGGAGGGAATGAGAAGAGAGATTGAATGAGAGTATAACCTGGTAAGGAAATGAGGAAGGGTGGTGAAGGGAGAATGGGGAGAGAGGTAAGGAAGGTAGAAGGAGAGAAGAGGGAAAAGGAACTGAGGAAAAAGGGGAATGAGAAGGGAGATTGAATGAGAGTATAACCTGGTAAGGAAATGAGGAAGGGTGGTGAAGGGAGAATGAGAAGAGAGGTAAGAAAGGAAGGAGAGAAGAGGGAAAAGGGGAATGAGAAGAGAGATTGAATGAGAAGGGAGATTGAATGAGAAAATAACCTGGTAAGGAAATGAGGAAGGGTGGTGAAGGGAGAATGGGGAGAGAGGTAAGGAAGGAAGGAGAGAAGAGGGAAAAGGGGAATGAGAAGGGAGATTGAATGAGGGTGGTGAAGGGAGAATGGGGAGAAAGGTAAGAAAGGAAGGAAGGGAGTGGAGGGCAAGACAGTACAAGGGAGGGAGTGGGGAGAATGAGGAAAGGTGGTGAAGGGAGAATGGGGAGAGAGGTAAGAAAGGAAGGAAGGAAGGGAGTGGAGGGCAAAACAGTACTAGGGAGGGAGTGGGGAGAATGAGGAAAGGTGGTGAAGGGAGAATGGGGAGAGGTAAGAAAGGAAGGAAGGGAGTGGAGGGCAAGACAGTACAAGCTAGGGAGGGAGTGGGAGCAGCCAGTCAGTGTTGTTGGTGATGGTAGTAGTAGTGGTTGGTTGGCGAGGGTCGACCCTGGAAAAGCTGGGACGCACCTAGAATGTTTAATCAGACCCATGGCGGCCACTGCATGACGATGGTCGGTCCTCACAGGTCGAACACAG
>JAWQEG010001509.1:2500-28645 GCA_033782935.1 Petrolisthes cinctipes | reverse complement strand
GATTAATTAAGATATTCATTCGCTTACTTCAGAATCACTTAATTAAGAATGAATGGTACAGATTTAAAATGAGCTCTGCAGGTGTGTAGGTGTGTAACAATCTGCCCCCCCCCTTACTTCGATGTTGTGTGAGTCAGGCTACAATGAATCTACTGTAGTGTGTGTGATATGGTCCCTTGCCTGGTTAGTTAGCTTCCTCTGATAAATAACCCTGACGATAACTCATATATTAAAACCCATTTATTACCTTATCATTCATCATTGGTAGCTGTTTATCTCAAATTATATCAGTATAGGTGATGTGTTTGTGTGTGCCTTTTCAATTAATTAATGGTGATTACAGGTAGCTTAAAGGTGGGAATTCTTATTTTGGTATGTACATTGGAGTGCCTTGATTCATTCTACCAAAGTATGCCAGGAAATAGGACCACAAGAGCAAAGATAATAAATAGTGTTCTTTCTGTTGCTTGGAATAGTTTGTTTAGAGGGTTCGGTTGCTCCAGATTTACCAACACAAAACTTCCCCCTTACTTAAAGTACACTGTGGTCTTATCTGCAACACTATCAACAAATTACTTTTATTCAACCAGAGGACCAAATCTTTGTTACGGTATTTTTTTTTTTATCTGTAACTAATTGTAGTATTCTGTGTCCAGCTTAGAAAGTCGATAATTCTTTCTTCATTCTTATATGATTTATCTTGCATTTATAGATATAAGGTTATTCCCTCACGCTCAGCCTCCTCATCCTCTTTCTCCTTCTCCTCCTCCTCTTTCTCCTCCTCCTCATCCTCTCCTTTCTCCTTCTCCTTCTCCTCTTTCTCCTCCTCCTCCTTTTTCTCTTTCTCCCCTCTCCTCTTTCTCCTCCTCCTCCTTCTCCTCATCCTCTTTCTCCTTCTCGTTCTCCTCATCCTCTTTCTCGTTCTCCTTCTCCTCTTTCTCCTCCTCTTTCTCCTTCTCCTCATCCTCTTTCTCTTCCTCCTCATCCTCTGCCTCCTTCTCCTCTTTCTCCTCATCCTCTTTTCTCCTCCTCCTCTTTCTCCTTCTCCTCCTCCTTCATTCTCCTCGTACTCCTCCCATCTTCCTCTTCCTATTCCCAAGTTAATTCTCCATATGTGAGGGAAATAATTGGTGTAATAAGGAGAGAGACTGGCGTAATATCTGTAGGCAGGGTGTTGAAAATGGATATGAAGCAGTGAAGGAGAGAATGTGTGGAAGAGAGAACGAGACATTTGAAGATGTAGGTAGCGTGTGAACTGAAAGGGAATGATGGAGGAATGAAGGGAAATAAAAGGGATATAAGAAAGATTATTATATCGTATTCATTTCTTCAACTAACTTGGTGCTTAATTAATGTAAGGGGAAGATTGTTTTGTTAGTGAATTATTGGAAGGTCTCTGATTCATCCAAACTGGTGTATAGTTAAGGGGGAAGTTTTGTGTTATAGTAAATTATGGAGCAACTGAATCCTCCAATCTATTTCAAGCAACAAAACATTATTATTATTTTTGCTCTTCAGATCCTGCGGTTTCCTAGCATACTTTGGAGGAATCAAGGCACCACTCCAATGTACCCCAAACAGAATTATACCACCTTAATTAAACGGAATAAGCAGCCTTTCAATTTGCCAGCAAGATATTTTCCCCTTAACAAACAAACAAACAAACATAAGTGAAAATATAACCTCCCATCACTATAGCTCCATTTGCGAAAGTGGTATGTACTATATAGTGTGTTGTATGTGTGTAGGTCACGTGTCCTTACAAGGGAAGACTGGAGACGAAACTTGTGCACACGACTGTACACCACCACCACCACCACACCACCACCACCAAGGAGGGGGGAATGAACAGTCGGCCTCAGGAATTCATACACAGAGCATTGGTTATAAGTGGTCTTTAGTTTGCACATGCTGCTGTAAGGATAATTCTGCTGACTGATTCAAATATTAGCCAAATAACATTACTAGGAAATTTTGGTGTTAGGAAAGTAATGTAGTCAATTTTCTAGTTGTTACGACGAACCCTTGATGTCACAGTGGTGTATACGAATTGCTGAGTCCGACTGTACCAACAACGAGCCTAATCCACCTCTTGACTACCACCGTGTTTGTTTATGGTCTGCCTCAGGGTGTCCATCTGTCCCTCTGGCTTCACTCATATGTTCACTCACTCACTCACTCATTCATGGCTTTTATTCCTGTTGTTTGTGTGTACGGTCATTCATATATAATTTCACACATTCATTAATTTTGTACTCGCTTTTGTTTGTTTATTTATTAATTTCTTGGCTTATTTACTCACTATTCATTTATTTACTCATCCACTAGTAGGGTACTGTACACTCGTGATACATAATTTCTGACCGGAGTGTGAGGAGCAAAAAGCTGCGAATCGCCTGGTATTGCTCATTTCCCCACCCAGTACACCTATAGAGGCTGAGTTCGAATGCAGGGTGGGTATGTGTGTGTGTGTGGTGCCTGCCGTTTGTCTCTGGTCAGGGATTACGTATCACGAGTGTACAATTGCCAGCACTTATAACAGGTACAGGAGAAGGGGACTGACAACGCTGCCCTGTATCAGTTATAAGTGCTGGCAACTGTACCTTAATTCACTCATTGACTCACTCGCTTGTTCATTCACTCACAAGTATATTAATCTCTTATATCTTTTCATATCCCCATTTTTCTTGAATCTTTGCTCCCCTCTCACTCCCTCCCTCCCACACAACTACAACATAATTTTTTTTATGTGATTACCCCTTGCCTTTTCCTCCTACACACACCCTTTCTCACCCAGCTTCCTTCCCCCAGTCAGTCCTTCGTTTATCTTAACTTCAATCCACCTCAGTATTTAAGCTCCTTTAAGCCAATCTCTCCATCAGTCTTTTCACGTATACAGTATATTTTCACGTAGAGTACAATCCCTTTCAATAGTTCTTCTCTACATTTCTCCTAAATATACCAATCCAAAAACTGATAATGTATAGTGAGTCTTTATCTGTGTATAGTGAATCTTTATCTGTGTATAGTGAGTCTTTATCTGTGTATAGTGAGTCTTTATCTTTGTATAGTGAGTCTTTATCTGTGTATAGTGAGTCTTTATCTGTGTATAGTGAGTCTTTATCTGTGTATAGTGAGTCGTGTATAGTGAATCTTCATCTTTGTATAGTGAGTCTTTATCTTTGTATAGTGAATCTTCATCTTTGCTATATGAATTTTACATGACAGAAATACCCCTGTTTCATTCCAGCCTATATTCATAATAACATGATTTGAGTGTATTTCAAAGTTTGTGAACTGTAAATAATTACGATATACATAGTTGTGTAAAAGAGATACTAATTTATTTGCTTGCAGTTTTCCTCGGTTTACATGTTATTAATAATGGGAATAGTCTGCTGTAGGATTGTTGAGGACTTTTGATTCCTCCAAACTAACTAACTAACTAACTAACTAACTAACTAACACCATCCGATAAGACGAGGGGATGTGTATAATTATATAATGGTGGAGTTAGGAGGGTTAAGGAGCCTCCAATTTCTCCCCTTTATGAAAAAAAAAAAAATTGTAAAGAGTAGCAGAGAACGCCAATTGAATTCCAGCAGGCCAAAAAAAAAAAAAAAAAAAAAAAAATATGATGCACAGTAGATAAACATCACTAGAGTTGGAAGATTAATGAAGGGGATCTTTTGTTGTTGTTGTTGTTGTTGTTGTTGTTGTTGTTGTTGTATAATAATAATGATGCGTATAGAGGGTCTGTTTTGTGGTACAGTTTGGGGGAGTGACAAGCCCACTACATACATACATACTTCACCCACGACAGAAGGCCATCTTAATCCCTTCAGGTCTTATCTCTTAGGAATGGAAAGAACTGCTGCTGACCAGGCCATATTGTTCCGACTGTAGTGTGCCATCTGTTTATGAGTGTTTGTACAGTGCCCGTACCAAAATAAACGCTGGCTGGAGAGTAGATTGAGGATAGGTTGGATTCCATATATTTTTCCTGCTGCCGAGTGAGTGTTTCGTTCCTGTTTGTATATGAGAGTTATTGTTGTAGAAATACACGAATCCCCTTCCCTTCTCTCTCATTCATTCACACACACATACACACACACACACACACACACACACACACACACACACACACACACACACACACACACACACACACACACACACACACACACACACACACACACACACACACACACACACACACACACACACACACACACTCACACTCACTCACTCACTCCACATCTTCACTCACTCACTCCACATCTTCACTCACTCACTCACTCCTAAACACACACACATAAACACACACGCACCTCCCCTCCCTCCAGCCTTGCCTACCTATCCTGGTGAATGTGTAAAAATACTGTAATGAATAATGACCATGCACAGTAATGGTAACTAACTCACTGGTCAAACAGGGTCATAAGTATTGCAGATTGATGTTTGCAGTGTACATTAGTATTCAATTCCCTGACTGCATGGGGATTTGTAAATTATGTAGAGCTAGAGTTGTAGTTGTTGTTGTTGAAGTTCCTCAAGCTGTGTCTGACTGAGTAGCCCTGATGTAGAGCTCTAGTTGTTGTTGTTGTTGTTGCACTTAATGTATGTATGGTACCGGTTGTATATCAATGTTTTAGTGGTGATAAATGTGTATATAATTATGTATATATGTATTCTTATAGATAGTGAATTGTTGTTGTACTTAATGTATGGTACCGGTTGTATATCAATGTTTTAGTGCTGATAAATGTGTATATAATTATGTATATATTATGTATTCTTATAGATAGTGAAATGGGCCTACAAGCATGAACCGAATGAAGGATCTGAAATAACTACTGATTTCCTCCATACTGTTTTGACACGAAAAAAAACAGATATAATTATGTGTTGTGCTCCTTCATGTCAAATTTTACCCAATCCACAATATCCTTCAATGCTGCCAATGATGAACTGTGTAATAATATATATAAAAAAGAGATCGTAGTAATGTATAAATAAGAAAAAATATATAATGAATATCGTATACCGTTTTTATCTCATCATTAGGCTCATAACGAAAGCTATTAGGTCCCGTTAGCGTAATGGGCAAACATTTATTTAATTACATTCTTTCCCTGCGTTATTCATTACAGCAGTTGTTGCCTCTTTATGTGTAATGTATAAGCCGTATAACACCTCTCTTAGGCATTGTCATTAATTTTACCTCTCTCTCTCTCTCTCTCTCTCTCTCTCTCTCTCTCTCTCTCTCTCTCTCTCTCTCTCTCTCTCTCTCACACACACAAGCAGCAAGCACCAATATTACTGCCACTATTTTTATTATACACACGAAAGTCAGCCATGGATGAGGTCTTGCCCAGATTATTATTATTATTATTATTTATTATTTTTATTATTATTATTATTATTATTATTACCATTATTATTATTATTATTATTACTACTACTATTATTATCATTTTCATTATCATTATCATTATTATTATTATTATTTTTTTTATTATTATTATTATTATTATTATTATTATTATTATTATTATTATTATTATTATTTTCTGACCCACCTGAGAAATGATGACCCATTAATGTTTCAGGATGCTATGACCACCACGTTTACAGAGACTGGGGCGTGATTCACTCGAGCAATCAGCAGGGGCCCAGAGATAATCGCCGTGGTGGTGTTGTTGTGTTGTATTACAGTGCATGTATTGTATGTAGGCCAGACTCACCTGTATACGGGATGTATTGTATAGGATGTGGTCAGATTGCATTGGAAAGCCAGTTTACTAATCCCTCCAAAATGTTCTCTCTCATATAAAGGGATAAAGGTACAGTCGGTCTCAAGAATTCGTACACAGGGCATTGGTTATACGAGAGGTTTTTATTCTTCACATACTGATTCAAATATTACCCAAATAACTTTACTGGAAATATTTGATGTTAGGAAAATAATGTACTGAATTTTCTAGTTGTTACGAACCCTTGAAGTCACAGTGGTGTATACGAATTCGTGAGGCCGATTGTACGACTATAGTATCATTGTGGATGGTATGGGTCCTGGCACTGTATACATATAGAAATCTGATAATCTGATGAGATGTATATATATTAATTCTACGCTGTCAAAATAGCGTGTTGGTTGGAGGTGTAGCATTGTATTAACCCTCATGTTAGAAACCGTAACATATCGAGTGGTTAGATACATTAGCTGACACAGAACATTTATCCCATGAATTTGGAATAAGCTGCTAAATCTAGAAGTCTTATCTTAACCCTATCACCCTTCTGGATAAGAGTCCCCAAGACCCCTATTGTGGTCAGAATTCGCCATTACTCCTCTCTGTGCGACACGTTTCACACGTCTCTTCGTAGCTCCAGTCTTCGCTACTATCGAAACGATAAGTTCGCACAGAGTATTTTTTCGTGGGCCGCCGCCTAAATATTTGTGTTTAGATGATTATTCTATGCTTATTCTATTATTATTCTATGATTTACTATGTTATTCTATTTTGTTATATCACCACGGTCTAGTGCCCGTAGACATTATGGTGAGAATATGACGCTACCTAGTGCCCGTAGGTACAGTCATTGTATTATAACTGATATTATAACTAAGATCATAACTAAGGTCATAACTAATATTATACATTAGTTTGTGTTCTTTCCCTATGTTGTAGGTTTATTTATAATAAACTTCACACTCCGCTCGGTCTTCTGTCCCGAGTCGGCTTATCTATGGAGGTCTGATTATTTTTATTTGTTTAGGACCTCTCAATCAGTTGTGTGCGGCCCACATTATCTTCACAACTTTTGTTTATTTTACCTATTCGTAGTTTTGTCTATCCACAGGGAAAAGCATGCTCCTTGTTTTACTACTTGCATGCCCTATTTGCTTGACTTGGGTGGAAGAAGCTAAGGAGGTCCCTTCAGCTTCTCGCCCTTTTTGCACTTCACTCTCCCTTTTACGTAAGGCTTGGACTAGGACCAAAAGGGCGTCCTTGTCTAGGCAAGTAACGAACGCAACCGGCTCCCGTTCCTTTGGCTCCTGGTACCCCTTCTTATACAATGGGTTCAGTTGCCACTGGTCGGTCGACAGCCCCCCTTATTAAGGGAGTTCCCTTCAGGAACACAGGTTGCTATCAGTGGGGACCACACGTTGACGTTTCTTTCACGTGCCACTGATCGCAGGGTTACCTCCTTTAGAGAGGCTCCCTAGCGAGGGAAACACCCAACTCATACCACTTACAGTGGCTTAGGTTGAGGTAGTTTCCCCAGGACGTCAACCCAACCCCTGGCCTTACCCTAGGGGTGGGTAGTCACTTCTAGCGAGGGAAACACCCAACTCATACCACCTATAGTGGCTCAGGTTGAGGTAGTTTCCCCAGGACGTCAACCCCACCCCTGGCCTTACCCTAGGGGTGGGTAGTCACATGAGCACACAGTCAGGTCAGTCTGACCTTCGTACTGTTGTAGCGCTGGTGGAGGTACACCAGGGAGCCGGTTCGGTAGTACCTCCCTCCTCACGTACCTCCCCCCCGGTCAATTCCGGTGTTCCGGACCTCGCCCATATGATAACATAGCTTATCTGGGTCTGGGATGAACCCATTCACGACATTCGGGAAATTTTTCCTCACCCAGCTCCTCTTTCTTGCCTTTTCTCCTGTTCATATTACGATTCCTTTCGTTCCTTCCACGTCTCTTACGGGTCCGACCTCGTCTCTTACAAGTCGAGTCCCGTGTCCTCCCTCACTATCGGTTCCTTCCCCACTTCATCCGGCTCCTCCAGTTCCTGCCCCGCTCTCTACTACTCGCTCTCTTCCCCCCACCCCCTCACGCTCGTCACCCTGTCACTCAGTCTCCCTCCCATACACCTCCCCTTCCTCCCCCATCGGCTCAGTTATCTGTTATCATTCCTTCTACACAGAGTCTATTTACATACTGTTTTGCCTCGTCCCTACCCGCCTTTTCCTCACGATTCCGATTCTTCTCTTCGTTTTTCTTCTACTCCTGTCATTGATTTTCTTCAGTCAATTATTCCTTCTGTTTTTCATCCTTTTCTTTCCCGTCCTCTTCCACTCCCTTCTTCCCCCCCCCATTGGCTCACACCTCTCATACTCCCGTTACTGTGAGGTCCTCCCCTCCTCCCCGTCATCTCCTTCCTGCTTATCAGCTGCCTGCCTCTTCTGTCACTCTTCCTCCCGTTATTACCCATTCTATTTCTACCTCGGTTCCTCTCCCTTCGGTTCCGGGTCCCTCAGTTTCTCTCCCTCCTCCTTTTATTACTCTTGAATGGGGCCCTCTACCACCTTCTTACTCAGTACTACGGATGGATGGGAAGTTGGTCGCCCTCTGTCCTGTATCTACGGACACGTCACGCCTGCGACAGGACGTGAATGTTGTTTTGTGCCAGGATACCTCGGAAAATGAGAGTACAAATTTTCTTTGTAAAACCAAGCCAGTGGCTGAGAGTTCCCTTCAGGAACTGAAGTCGTCATCAGCAAGTATACCTCGATAGTCGCAACCTCGAGCTGCTCTTTAATACTATCACTACTACTCATTTGTACGACCTTCAACCATTTTTGGTTCCTACATGACTGTAGGTAAAATATGGATCAACCTTCCCGCCTCTAGGTTACCACGGGGTGTATGGATTCCATGACACCCTGTCTATTACCTATGATTAGACTCAATCAGTAATAAAACTGCTTAGAGTACAATAGCGGGAGGTGGGTTAATCTCTAACCCCTTTTGAGAGTTTCTTTCAGGAACCTAGGTTGTCCTCAGCAGGGGGATTCATAGTAGTTGCCAGACTAGTGCAGTGGTGAAAAGAAATAGCCTTAAACTTTCACCACTGCTCCATTATGCAACTCTCACCGCCCCCCCCCCACCATAGTTTCGTTCTTCATCAACTGATTGGGTCGAATCAGGGTCAACCTTCCTACCCCTGGGCTGTGCCTCAGAGTGGGTGGGTGCGTCCCGTAGCAAACATATACTACCTCCAGTGAGTAACAGACAGGAGTTACCCAGGTAGAGGTGCATAAGGATGCGGACATAATCCATCCTCACTTTTCGCACACTTACTCCTAGGTCATTGATGTTGATCTTCACACATTCAGGGAATTCCCACATTTTGCACCCCGGGTTTATCTGGGCCAGGGATAACCCTGTCTTCTGGCCTCTTTTATGAAATTAAGCCAGTTGCCTGGGGCTCAGCTCCTCCTCTCAAATAACACTGGCTACGACTTTTTAGAGGTTCGCCGTACTACTCCGGCAACACCGGGTTTGAGGTAACCCTCCTTCAATGTCACCTCGCCCTTGTCTTCCCAGAAGGGTAGGAACTGCCTCAACAGTGGTGGGATGCACCAATGGTGTTAGCTACGGCCATCACCAAGACTGAAGAAGTGGGCTGGGATCCAAACCACCTAATACTTCCTTCTCAGTCATCCTACCTACATCAGGACAACCTCGCCCTGCGATCAACCTAGGGTTCATCAGGTCCTTATTGTTGGTCCTTACAATGTCGGTGACTTCTACCCTCATTACTTTGGGAGCGAGGTCTTACCACTTCACTGAATGAGTGTCCTCACTTTCACGTGACATTCCCATACCAGGCAATGTTGTATTGTATTTTGACCTTTCCCTCACCTTCTCCAGGTGTCAAGGGGTATCACGGTTGGTGAACATATTTTTCGCAGCCCTGGTTATTCCTCTCAGGTAGTTAAAACGCCATCGAATGTACCTCATGGTCAACCAATGGGTAACTATCATTCCTCAGATCTTTCCGAGACAGGCTCCTCGGTTCCTCATTAGAGTATTAAGCCATTTGGTTTAAATTGGAATTCCCGGTTTGACATGTCACGTGGCTGCCCACAACTACGTACATTGTGGTGGGACAAACACATAATTATCAAGGGACAAAAAATGTTTCTCCTGTTTCTACTTTTAAACCCTCATTTGTTTATTACGTCTGATATCTTCAAGGTGGACAACTCCTCCATTGAGGTATATCAACAGTCAAGACACCTCACACTCACACACCCTCTGATCACTCTCGGAACGACGCCACCTCAGAGCTAGTTCATGAGAGTTTATAACACACGGCCTCATTGCCGCACGAGGGAAATATGTGAGCGAATGCTATAACGTTTCAAAACGTTCTCGGGGCTGTAACAACACTAAAATTCGGGTTTTCCAGTCGCTGGTCTACCTGACGTAAACATTTTTACGTCCCCTTTTCTCATAGTGACTCTCAGGTGGTCACCATATGTCTCCGAAATGTCAGTCATTCTATATCAAGAATGAGACAGAGGTTCCCTAACCTGTACTGACAGAGGGTTTCATTTATGTGTGTCTTCCAGTGGTGAGGCAACTATTGGTGTCCTTAAAATTTTCACAATATTTGTTTATTTGTGATTTTGCAGAACTTTTCCAGACATATCAGTTAACTGCTTTGACCCACCAGTCTCCTTTACTGTTTGGCTCAAAAATTTTCAAAAGTATATTTTTCACCTTCACGGTGGTCCATACCAAATTCAAACAAACCAATGTTAAACTATACGGCACCGGGTGTTACCTACCTTCCTACTAAGCTGCACATGGCACCCATTGTGTCATGTCCAAGCTCTCAGGGATGATATTACGGCCACCCTAGGTCTCTCCTCGGATCGCCTGTTTTGTATTCCCATGACGAGGAAACATAGATCGGCAAGATCTGTGTCTCGTACACTATACTCATTCAATTGGGGGGTTTAACTATGTCCTTAACCTTTCTTCGCATGCACTCCACATAGGGGATGCAGGCGATGATCTATTGGGGCTTCGGCTTACCCTCTTTGATGACTTTTATTAAGGCTCAGGACGGGCTTGGCGTTACGCTCACGACACTGTCCCAGGAGGCCTAGTGAGATTTAAAGTTCGCCTCCTGCCCCGTAGGGGAGCTGGCCAATTATTTGTCACTCCACAGCCCCACTCTAGCAGGGGGAATGGATGCATTCACAGGGGACTGGAGTTGGTGGAAATTCCTTTATGCTTTCCCCCTACTTCAACTTCCCTTCTCACTTCTCACCAAAGTGGTCAATGGACTTCGGTCCTACGGGGTGGGTTCTCCTCATCGTCCCGTATTGGCCTGCTCAACCGTGGTTCGGAAGAGTGAAGGCCAGGTGTCCGAACCCACTGTTTCTGGGGTCGGCTTGCCGGTTCACAGAGGTAACTTCACCGATGCTGTTGTCCTTATGACTACATGCTTGGACTTTTTCCGGAGAGCCTTAATGTATATTTTTAATAGTCAAACATCTAATTTGATGCTTAAATCTCTCCGGCCAGCATCGGTGAAATAGTACGAGTTGTGCTGGAGGAGACTTCAATCATATATTAAAATTAATTCCTTGACTTACATTTCCTCCAGCACACCTCTCACCTTTTTGGCCTGGTTGGTGGTCTCCACCAACAGGGCCCCGGCGACTGTGGCAGCTCATCAAGCTGCAATTACTGACCAGTTGCACTTTGGTTTCTATTTTACTATACATGCGAGGGCGGTGACCATGCTTAAACGTGGCCTCCGTGCCTCGCTACCTCGTCAAAGACAACGGGTCCCCTCATGGTCACTTCACAAGGTGTTACACTATGTGGCCTTTTAGGATATGGAACAACTTTCAGAGGTTCAAATTTTCTATAAATCAATTTTTCTCCTGTCAATAGCGAGTGGTTTTCGAGCATCTCAATTAGCTGCTCTTACTCGACTCTCGTCATTTACCACTTTTGCTTCAGTTATGTCATGGGTTACAATTACATCCTCTCCGGCTTTTCTAGCTAAAAACGAACAGTCTGATGAGTTGCTCCGTCCTTTAAAAATACCTAGTTTCCTGCCTAGGGGGGCTCGCCACCACTTATGCCTGGCTCACGCACTGAGAGATTATATGTTAACTATCCCAGATGCCTCCTTTGATCATTTGTTCATTAATCTTATGTCGGATAGGCATCTGGCGACGAGGTCAGTGTCGAGAGCCTTATGCTATGCAAGATAATTTATTTGGCTGACCCTGGTCATGATACCAAAGCCCATTCCATCAGGGGCTTAGCAGCTTCCTTAGCATTCCTACGGACGCACTCTTTAGAGGAAGTGCAGTCACTAAGGGGCTGGGCATCGGCGTCATCATTTAGATCACGTTATCTCATGCATGACGCCCAAGACATATCTTTTGTGGCCCTCACGACACTGATACAGGTGTCCTCAGGTAATCTTTCGCCTCCTTCCCCGTCGGGGAGCTCGGCTCTCATGCAAAAAAGGGGAGGGGGGGGGAATGTTACATGAGACTCCGCCAGGCATAATGTCGGTACTAATTACAAATAGTAACTCTAAAATTGATAAGTAGTTCATTAAAACTATGTAATAAGATAAGGTAAAGCAATATGTTACTATTGACTACCTTTTATTACTATAAATTACTTTTCATCCAAATACTTAGGCGGCGCCTGCCACATACAGCATACCTCCCGCCTCCAGCTTGTCATGCTCCAACCAACACGCTATTTTGACAGCGTAGAATACAAAGGTTGTAGAGGTCAGTATTGTCCTCTAAACCGGTATTTCTGCGCTTCAAAATAGCGTGTTGTTTACATCCCTCCCTTCCTCCCGCTGGCTGTACTGTCCTTGGGAATAGTAATGGCGAATTCTGACCACAATAGGGGTCTTGGGGACTCTTATCAAGAAGGGTGATAGGGTTAAGATAAGACTTCTAGATTTAGCAGCTTATTCCAAATTCATGGGATAAATGTTCTGTGTCAGCTAATGTATCTAACCACTCGATATGTTACGGTTTCTAACATGAGGGTTAATACAATGCTACACCTCCAACCAACACGCTATTTTGAAGCGCAGAAATACCGGTTTAGAGGACAATACTGACCTCTACAACCTTTGTAATATTGTCTGTTTCATTGACTTTTACTATATTGTCTGTTTCATTGACTTTTTAAACTTTATTGTCTGTTTCATTGACTTTTTTACTTTAATGTCTGTTTCATTAACTTTTTACTTTGTCTGTTTCATTGACTTTTTTACTTTATTGTCTGTTTCATTGACTTTTACTTTATTGTCTGTTTCATTGACTTTTTACTTTATTGTCTGTTTCATTGACTTTTACTTTATTGTCTGTTTCATTGACTTTCCCAGGGATTTTATTTCTCATTCTTAAGAAACGGGGAAAATGCGAATTAACTTTACTAAATTGTGTGTTGCATTGATTTACCCAGGGATTTTATTTTTCATTCTAAGGGAAGAGGGAAAATGAGAATTAACATTAATCTAATTGTGTGATTCTCTATAACTTCAAAAACTATCTAAGGAAAAACATTTACCTTAGAACCATGTTAGCAATTATATGAACTATTATTCAATCTAGTATCCAGAATATGCTTCAAAATACCAACAGGTGAATAATGGTTCATATTTCCACACACACTATAGGAACTCCTCGACTTCTGAAGGGGGTAATGCACTTTTGGTAAATCTGGACCAAATGATTCCTCCAAAGCAACAGGTCACCTTTATATTTGTTCATCTGGTCTTGTTTCCTGGCATACTTTGGAGGAATCACGGCCCTTCAATGTAGCGAAAGTGTATAAACTATCTCCTCTTCAGCGACTCAGTCAGAAATGGAGTGAAACTGCAGATGCAAAAAAAGATGAAAAATTCTTTGATATCTTTTTGCCTCGCCTCGTGTGGTTACCCAAGAGTTTCCTCCAAGGAGACACACCTTTCCTACCCTTTTCTTTTCTTCCCTTTCTCTTCTCTCCCTCCCGTCCATCCCTTGCCTCGATCGCTTTCACTCCCCTTTCTTATTCCTTCTTCCCCTCCCCTTCCTTCTTTCCCTCCCTCTCCTTCTTTCCCTCCCATTCCTTCTTTCCTCCCCTTCCTTCCTTTCCTCCCTTCCTCCCCTTCCTTCCTTTCCCTCCCATTCCTTCCTTCCATCCCTCCCCATCCTTCTTTCCCTCCCATTCCTTCCTTCCTTGCCTCCCTCCCTCTTTACTACCTCCACATCCACTCTCCCCTCCACTCTCCACAGTTTTCTCTCCACTCCTTTCCCTCCCTTCCCTTTCTTCCCTATTTACCTCCAGTGAGTTTACACGTACCACAGCAATTTACATGGTGAATCGTGTCTGCATCTGCATCTCTCTTCACTCACACACTCTTTCATTACTTCTTCTTTTTTTTTTTTGGGGGGGGGGGAGGGAGAGTGGGGAAGTATCTCATCTGGGTAAATAGGTGGAGGGTTTACTTCTGCCTCCAAACTATTCCAAGAAACATGAAACCTCAGCTGTATTATTAGGGGATCTATAATTGTTAAGCTGTTTGGAGGAAGCAGAAGCTCTCCAGTATATTAACCATCAAAACACAAAAAGTCCCTGAATTTAAACTTATTTCTGATCATTATTTTTTTACCCTCAAAATTTTTCGTCCCCTTCTCTCTATCTTCTTTCCCTCACGCCACAAGGTTTTTCGGGCATAGTGAGGTCTTGTTTCTTTTTCTATTTCTTTTTCTAGGTCCATGGTTCACTGGATCAGTATCTGTCATGCACATTTATTTCTCTACCAATCGCAAAACATTTCCACGATTTGTAGGGCCCGTGGTAACGCAAGTGTTTATAGTGTTCAACTTGAGAGAGAGAGAGAGAGAGAGAGAGAGAGAGAGAGAGAGAGAGAGAGAGAGAGAGAGAGAGAGAATGGGGATGGGGAGGTGGGGTAGGAGAGAGAAAAGAAGAAATGAAAGTCTGCTCGCGTTTGTGGGCGTGTGTGTGTGTGGGTGTGGTGAGGAGAGGAGAGTTAGCTAGGATACCGGCCTGGTATTTCAGAGCGTCTGGCCGAGGTTAAGTGAATTAGTACCAGTTTGGACAATTGACCCGGGCCCCTCTTGCTCTCCCTTGTGGCGTGGTAATCCTCTTCCACCTTAATTGGCTAATTGTCGGGGTAAATTATCGCACATGTGTCCGCTGGTGGGATCATTTGGCCTTGGTGGTGGTGGTGGTGGTGTAGAAGAGGAGAAAGAAGAGAAGGAAAAAGAAGTGTGGATGGAGAAAAGGAGGAAAGGAAGTGGAACAGGAGAGGAAGAGGAGGAGGAGAGAAAAGAGGATGTATTAGAAGTGTGAATGGAGATGGAGAAAAAGAAGAGGAAAATGAGAGGAAGAAATATAGGGGGAGAATGTATAGGAAGAGGAGAAAAAAAGTTAATGCAAGAGAATACAAAATACATTCAACAAACAACAGACCTTACAAGACTGTTTGATTATTTTATGTTTATTAGTCTTGTAGGGTGAGAGGAAGATACAGGAAAGGAGAAGGAATATGCTATGAAGGTGAAGAGGAGAAAGATGTATAAAATTAGAAAACCCTTCTCTCCTTCCTTCTCCTTTTCCTTCCTCCTTTCCCCTTTCCTCCCTCCTTCCTTCCTTCCTCCTTTCCCTGTTTCCTTCCTTCTTTCCCTTTTCCTCCCTTCTTTCCCTTTTCCTTTTCCTCCTTCCTTCCTCCTTTCCCTTTCCTTTCCCTACTCCTTTCTCTCCACCATTTTTACCCATCATCCTCTCCTCTCCTTCCTTCCTTCCTCCCTCATCTCGTTGTGCAGTCGCTTGCAAATCCAATTTTACACTTCATTTGGACCAACTTTGACGCGTTGACCTAATATTTTGGAGGAAAGCTCATTAAGTCCCACACAACGAGCAAGGCTGTTTCATTAGTCCTTGTTGCACTCTCCAACTTTTTTCTTTAGATGTGTTTTTTTTAAGGAGGTGGAGTTTTATATCTATTTTGTTTTCTTTTTTTTTTAATGCTTACAATTCCGTTCCGAGCAGATGAAGGGGAAACACTGCATGCCTCAGCCACTGAAATAAATTAAATAACCTTTATCTGGTACGAGTATAAGAAGGTGATTACTCCTCATTGTGATTTGTTTATGCTCAACACACTATATCCCTCACCACCGCTACATGAGACAGAAAGAAAGAAGCAGACAATTAGAATATAAGAAGGTAATTATCTCTCATGTTGATTAGTTTATGTTCAACACTATATTCCACACCACCACTATTTGACACAGAAAGAAGCAGACAGGTAGAACAAATGCTATTCAAGTGTCCAGAAGCTGAGGTACAGTGTGTGTGTGTGTGTGTGAGAGAGAGAGAGAGAGAGAGAGAGAGAGAGTGTGTGTGTGTGTGTGTGTGTGTGTGTGTGTGTGTGTGTGACCCCTGTATGCCTGCCACGGTAAAATGTTACAACCTCCACACTGGAAGTCACTGGTCGTAATTCTCACCACTAAGCATTCAGACCCTGAAAATTGTTGGCCAAGTTAGCTGTTGTCCGGGGGGGAGGGAGGTGGTGGGTGGGGGCTAAGAGGAGAGAGGGAGGGAGGGAGGTAGGTAGGTAGGTAAGGTTGTGGTGGGGGTGGGGATGGGGGGGGGGGTGAATTGAAGGTCTACTGGCTCCTCCCTCCAAGCTCTATACCAGAAAACGAAATGCCTTGTATCACCAGAAATTTCCTTAATTACTTGACTTGTTTGTACTTACTTTAAACTATAAATTCATGGCTTTATGTGGGAACTCTAGAAGGATTATTTTATGCTCCACAGTCATGTATGGGTGATGATAACTAACTATTCACATACTGCAACACAGGCCAAGGATGAATGAACTTCTAATAGTGTAATGTGATATCTGTTTGTTTGCATAGGGTTTTTTTTTCTGGAATCTGTACCGTAGCCCTCCCTGCAGACATCACCCACCTGAGATGCCCGACCCTCTTAAACTGAAAACAAGAGAGCAGGTTATCGGAGACCTCACAAAGGGTCGGAACGAATGTGAAAACTTGAAAGTGTTGGGTCTCTGAGATACTTGTTACGGCGGATGTGTTACCATCTCTCTCTCTCTCTCTCTCTCTCTCTCTGCGCACCCCCACCCCCATCATTCTGTGCACCCCTCCCCCCCACAATTACAATATGGCAGCGTGCACACACACACACACACACACACAAATACACACACACACAAATACACACACAAATACACACACACACAAACACAAACACTCTCTCTCTCTCTCTCTCTCTCTCTCTCTCTCTCTCTCTCTCTCTCTCTCTCTCTCTCTCTCTCTCTCTCTCTCTCTCTCTCTCTCTCTCTCTCTCTCTCTCTGATTTGCAATGTCACTAGAATTTCCTTTGCATTTTCTCTCTTACTTGAATAGTTGAATAGAACGATCTACAATGGTTCCTTTTTCTGACCGATGCAAGACAATTGTACTGAGAGAAACTAGCACTTATCAACTACAACGCTTCAAATGCAAGAAAGCAAAGTGCACTATAGCTCTCTCTCTCTCTCTCTCTCTCTCTCTCTCTCTCTCTCTCTCTCTCTCTCTCTCTCTCTCTCTAAAATTTGCAATGTTGGTGGAATTTCCTTTGGGTTATTCTCTTCCTTGCATGGTTAAAAAATTATCAAATGTAACAAGAAACCATCGCCAAACCTTAATTAACCATCTCTTGACCTCGAGTGCAGTACAAAACGCAAGTCCTCCTTTGGGTCTGATTAGGAAACCAATGTTAGTTACGGCTTGACGTTCCCCGGGATATGGAGCCATGCAGTGGTGAACAGAGAGAGAGAGAGGGAAACAGATGGAACGAGACCTATAACCCTGGAACACATGGGAGATAATTTGGCTCTGTAGCCCCCTCCCCTCAACACAACACAACAACACACGGCGAAATAAACCCCGCTGGCTTAGGCTACTACTGCTACTACTACTACTACTACTACTACTACTACTACTACTACTACTACTACTACTACTGCTGCTGCTGCTGCTGCTGCTGCACCTGGCACTACATCCATGGATCTTATCACCCTGAACACACACACACACACACACTGCACAAACATTCTTATACACGGAGCCTGGTACACACACACACACTTACAATTTACACAAACACGCAAACACAGCCCCCTCAAAACAAACTCACACTAATTCCCCAAAGTACACACACACACACACACACACACACACACACACACACACACACACACACACACACACACACACACATAACCGAGGCCTTACCTAAATCAACCTATTCCTAGTCTCGCTGATCTAGATTAAAATTGCCTCCCCGCTCCGGCCTGGTCCAAATCTGATCGTAATGTTAGTGGATGATCCCGTTACTCCGGTTCTCATCAGTTCAGAGGCGTAGCTAATCCCGTGCAGCTAGCTAGACCAAGTGGAGATGGAAGGTGGGGGTGGGGGGGGGGGGGTTATGTGGTGGTGGTGGGGGGAAGAATGTGAGAGGGGGGAGGGGATGATGTGGTGGTGGGGGGGATGGGATGGTGTGGTGGTGGTGGTGGTGGTGGTGGTGGGTAGGGATGTGAGAGGGGGATGGGTTGATGTGGTTGAGGTGGGGGGGAGGGATGTGAGAGGGGGAGGGAATGATGTGGTTGAGGTGGGGGGGGAGGGATGTGAAAGGGGAAGGGAATGATGTGGTTGTGGTGGGGGGGAGGGATGTGAAAGGGGGATGGGATGATGTGGTTGTGGGGAGGTGGGGAGAAATGATGTTTGTATGGTAGGGGTGATTAGAGGAGGAAAAAAGGGTTATTGGTGGTGGGAAAGATGGTGGAGATGGGTAAGGGTTGATGTGGTTGGGAGGGATATTGGAGTGGTGAGGGTGGAAGGAATGAGGAAACGTGGAATGGATGTGAATTTAGTCAGTATATTTATTCATTTTTTCATAGCAACAGTAGCATAATATTTCTGTTTATAAGCTTTTAATGAAGAAGAGTAAAAAATGCCAAGTGAAAATCTGCATACACATAAACCATTCTTTTTCAATTCGCACATTTCCAAAAAGGCTAATATCTGACCTGGGAAATTTGCACTATCAACCTTAAAAAAAAAAAGCTTAACTGGCAACATGGTTAATAGGATGAGGGGGAGTGGCGGCAAGGTATATATAGTGAAGATTGAGTCTAATTCCATCAGAAAGGCCGGTGCTCTAGGGAGAAGTGGTACGCTGTTGGTTACTGAGGCCAGATTGGGAGTGAGGCTGAGGTTGGATGTGAAATGGTATAGGAGGGGGTCGGGAGGCCATGCAGGGAACAGCAGGTGTGTGTGTGTGTGTGTGTGTGTGTAGGGAGGCAAGGGAACAGAAGGTGTGTGTGTGTGTGTGGTGGGGAGGCAAGGCAAGCTATCAGCATATGTGTGTGTGTGTGTGTGTGTGTACAGCAAGAGTACTTTAGGGTGGTAAGGGTGTGCGTAGTATGGATGGGTGTGTGTGTGTGGGGGGGGGGGGATTAATAATGAAACAATAGTGAATTCTGCTTGGGTAGTGCGAACGTGTATGTGTGGGAAATAAATATTAAAAGATATAGGGAGGCTGTGCGGGGAAAGGGAAGACGTGAGAATATTGTATGGGAGATAAAGATACAGTCTCTAGCAATAGTTGTGCATCAGTTTAGGAAAAAAAAATATGCAAAGCCTTAGTCATTAGTTTCTGTAATATTGGTTCATAAGATTCACTCAGATGGCTGGCTCCCTTGGCCTACTTCCATTCACCTGTTGTGGGAAATTAAATCGTGACTCTACATACATTAAGGGATGTAATGGGGGACGGGACGAGGTAAGGGAGAGGGAAATGAAGGCGGGACTTGAGTGAGATAAGGAAGGGGATGGTTGGTTGGATGAGTGTGTGAGGGGAGCGAGCGTTGCATGGCTGAGAGAGTGAAGGTGGAGTAATGATGATAAGGAAATTTACGACTTGGGCCATTTTAGGAGAGTGTGAAGTAATGAACTGCTGCGCCTGTGAATAAGGAAGTGATGAGGGGAAAAGAGGGGAGGCAAGTGCTAGGAAGTAAATGAATGGAAAAAGTGAGAGTGATAAGTGGAATGAAGTAAACTAGCTCCAGTGTGGATGGTGGATGTTGCTAAGGTGTTTCACAGAGAGAGACTAATGATTCCTCCAAACGATACCAAGAAACAGATTCCCAGTTAATAACATTGAGGTAGATTGTTTCCTGGCATAGTTTGGAGTAATCAGGAGCCCTTCAATTCTCTAACAACTGAGTTCCACCTCAAGGGCGTGGCTAAGTCAGGCAGGGAGGGAGGGAGGGAGGGAGGGTAGGTAAGGTGTATGTAGTAGGTGCAGTAGGAGAGGTGTAGGTGAAATGGTGTAGGTGAAGTGTTCGTTGCATAGGAATGGGTGTGGAAAGAGAGATTGGCTGCCAGGAAATGTGTGTATGTGTGGCACTGGGTGGATGGGGCACTGGGTGGATGGGGCACTAGGTGGATGGGGCACTGGGGGAATGGGGCACTGGATTGGTGTGGCACTGGATTGGTGTGGCACTAGATTGGTGTGGCACTGGGTTGGTAGGGTTTGAAGGGGTATTGTTGAAAGGCTTGAGAGAGTTGGCGTTCGTAAGTCACTTTCAGATGTAAAGAAATCAAACCAAACTAGAAGACGTAGGATGGAGAAAAAAAAATGAAAGAAAATAGGCCCCAGCTTACTAGAGAACTGAGGAAAGTGAAGACGTGGACGAATGAGGACAATAGGTGGGAGTGTGATAAAGGACGAACAATACAGAAGGTTGTGTTCGGTAGTGTAGGTTAGTTTGGTTGGTATGTTGGTTAGTAGGTAGATAGGTTGTTTGTTAGGTTGGTTGGTTGGTTGGTAGGTAGATATTGTAGATTGTTTGGTAGGTTGTTTGGTTGTTTAGTAGGTTGGTTGGTAGGTTGTTTGGTTGGTTAGTAGGTTGTTTGATAGGTTGGTTGGTTGGTAGGTTGGTTAGTAGGTTGATTGGTTGGTTGTTGGGGGCCAGTACCGACTCAGCATCCTCGCCTCATTTACCTGGAGCGGAGTTAAACCTCCCATATCAGCCTGGAGATGCTGACACCCGACCTGTTTCCTACTTCCTAATTCTCTCCTCTCTCTCTCTCTCCTCCTTTCCTACTCTTCGATCCTTTCATCTCTTTCTCCATCGTTCTTCCTCAACTCTTTCCTATATATACATAAATAGAGAGATTATGTATATAGGTGTATCAAATTTTGCTTGTAATGATATTTTCGTGTCTTATCAATTCATGGTTTAGGATGTTAAGCTAACTAAGAGTGATTTCACACGTACAAGTATAGCGCTGCATGAATGAATGAATGAGTGGTTGTTCTCTCAGGGGCCTCGTTTTAAACACCATTACTATCTTATACCCCATCTGTACCGCAATCCCTATGACATCAATACTTTATAATACCACATCTGTGACGCACTTTTCCTATCACGCCCTTCCTTGCCATCACCCTGACCAGATTTCTACCTTCTTTTTCCCATGGGATGACGGCAGAAGGGGGAGAGTGATGTCGCCTAAAATTGAATCCCTTTTAGATGTAAATAACCTCGACCTTATTATGACGGACTGACTGGGCCTGCTGCTGGTGTGAGGCTGGGTTGGATGGAGGTGGGGAAGAGAAGGGAAAAGAGGAGGAGGAGGAGGAGAAGGAGAAAGAGAAGAGAGGAGGAGAAAGAGGAAAGGAAAGGAGGTGGAGGAGGAGGAGGAGGAGAAAGAGGAAAGGAAAGGAGGAGGGAAGGAGATGGGAAATCTTAGCATAATAGCAATTTCCACGGTCTGGGCTCAAGGAGTGTAAACAAATCACGAACAGAAAAAAATATATTACACCCTGACTGTGACAAGCCGATTACCCGTCAGTCAGTCAGTCAGTCAGTCAAACAGAACACACCACACCCACACCATAACACAACACAAACCACTTCAGTTAATACGTATCGCTTCCCTTCACCAATTGCCAGTTCGCTTATTCGCCACAGCTGTGCACTCAAGATTAAAGTAAGTAGTCAAGCTGCCCCCTCCCACCATCCCAATCTTCTTCCTCCCCCCCCTCCCCATCCTCCTCCTCCCCCCCCCTCCTCTCACCTCCTCCTCCTCCCTGCTCTCGCCTCCTCCTCCTCCCTCCTCTCGCCTCCTCCTCCCTCCCAACTGTCTCCCTCTCAATCCGTCTATTCACTGGGGCATCTGCGGAACGGTACGATCAATCCAAGCCTCCCCTTCCCTTGAGGACTTTCCCTCATCGTAAACACTTGGTCTTCCATAACAGGCTTATCCCACCGACGCTAATTCATTTATTCTTGAGGCCCAACTGAGACGTGCGAGCCTTTATCCCATCCAAATGTATCCTTGTTTTATGAGTGATACAACAGTTAGGGCAAAGGTATCCATCCACTCATGGTTGTGTCTGGCTGGATAAATATGAAGAAGAAAAATGAATCGCCAGTCCATATCCTATTAATGTCCATACGTACACACAAAGCCTCGTAAAGGAAGGTACAAAGGTGGTAAAATATGGAACTACAGAGGCAAGTAGGTCATTCCATACTTTAGCTGTTTCTATCTTACTACTCCCATATATACCCCACTCACATACCGTACCCCTCACATGTATACCCAACATTCATACTCTACTATGTATACCCCACACCCATACCCCTCACATGTATACCCCACTCACCCATACCCCCTCACATCCACACCACTCACATCCACACCACTCACCCATACCCTCATATGTATACCACACTCCCATACCCCTCACATGTATACCCCTCCCCAAGGCCGGTTGTTTGCAGAGTGTGTTTACTTTTGTCTATTAGTTTACCCAAGGTATTGCAGTGCCACGTTTATACGACCACAGCCTAATGAGAGGCGAGTGAGGTGGCCGACGAGCTCTCTGGCCCTCACCCTACCTACACACTTAATTAAAGGGACGTAACATATTTTGTGGGTCGAATTATTGGGAGGTTACTTAGTCCCCACCAAAAAAATTATATATGTTTTACAAGACAGATGGATCTCTTGCTGTTTGTTATATTGAGGGACTAGTTTGCTTTGTGGCATAGTTAGATAGTTAGTTAGTTAGTTAGGAATAATCTACCACTCCTTCCTGGTGCTAGTGTTGGTAGTACTGAATTCTACCACTAACCATCATTCATCTCTACCCACTACCACCCACTACCACTTCCACCCTCCGTAGAATTTCCTCCACTTTATGTCTTCCACCAGTTCCATTACCAACACACCCAACAACTACCATTTATCACTCACACCAACCACCGTCTACCACCACCACTACTACCACTATCTTAATCACCCACCAACGACCTACCATTTACCTCTACCACTGTCACTACTACCACTATCTTCACCACCCACCAACCACCTACCATTTACCTCTACCACCGTCACCACGACCACTATCTTCACCACCACTACCACTATCTTCACCACCCACCAACTACCTCTACCATTTACCTCTACCACTGTCACTACTACCACTATCTTCACCACCACTACCACTATCTTCACCACCCACCAACTACCTACCATTTACCTCTACTAACCGTCACCACTACCACTATCTCACCACCACTACCACTATCTACACCACCCACCAACTACCTACCATTTACCTCCACCACCGACACCACTACCTTCACCACCACTACCACTATCTTCACCACCCACCAACTACGTACCATTTACCTCTACCACCGTCACCACTACCACTATCTTCACCACCCACTAACTACCTTTCATTTACCTCTACCACCGTCACCACTACCACTATCTTCACCACCCACCAACTATCTACCATTTACCTCGACCACTATCCCCAACCACCATCTTCCACCTCCACCTCATCTCTTCAGCCACAACAGCTTCCTCCAACACATTAACCCCAGGAACTCCCTTACCTCCACGATACTTACGGCCTCCATAACCAAAACTCCATCCATTATCTCCACCACGCAACCACTCCCCCTCCCTCACCACACACCTACCTCCCTCTCACTCTCTCCCCCTCCCTCACCACACACCTACCTCCCTCCCTCCCACTCTCTCTCCCTCCCTCCCACTCTCTCTCCCTCCCTCCCAGCATCCCTCCTCCCAAGACACCATCTTCCTCTGACCTACACCCCTTCTTCTCTTTCCTCTTCCCTCTTCCCTATTTTATTTCCTCTCCCTTCCTCCCTATTTTATTTCCTTTTCCTCCCTTCCTCTCACCATCACAACTCCCTTTCCTCTTTCCTCCTTACTGACCATCTCTTTCCCTACATTAATTCTCTCACTACCATTACCATTACAATTTTACACGTATTGTCCTCATATCCAAGTTTTCAGGGCTGTAAATAACACACATATCACTGCAATAGTAAAACAGACAATTGTCGTAAGTAAATTAACTATATTATAGAGATGAGTTCCAGTTCCCCTCACCTACAACAACATAATATTATATTATAAGGTCCCTCACGCCACTGCTGTCCTGAGATGCATAATAGACTTGTTAAAATCAACTCCCCTTAACCTTTTTTTTTTTTCTCCCATCCCTCCTCTCTCACTCCCTCCCTCGTCCCATCTTCTCTCCTTCCCATCCTCCCTCTCGCCCCATCCTCTCTCCTTCCCATTCTCCCCCTCGTCTCATCCTCTCTCCTGCCCATCCTGTCTCCTTCCCATTCTCCTGGGGAAGGCGTGGCCCCCCAACACGTAATCCAGCCTTTTGTTGTCCTCCGAAAACGTCATGGCTTGATGGTTTGCGCAGTGTTGTTTGTGGTTGTGGTGGTGGTGGTGGTGTTGGTGGACGTGGCACTTTCTTTCTCTCTGTAGTTCCCTGCCTTGCCTTGGTTTGCCTGTGTCTGTGTCTGGCTGTCTGTCTGTCTAGCTGGCTGGTTGGTTGGGTATGACCGTGTTTGTGCCTGCCTTTCTCAGCATCGCAAAGCCGTCCGCTGCTTTGTATATACCGACGTAACCTGCATTGAGAGGGTGAACCTTCTTTTTGCCTTTCCTTGTCTCTTTTTTTTCCTTTCTTCATCTCCTCTTTTATACCCCTTTCCTCCCTTTATTTTTCCTTCCCCATTCTTCTCTTCCTTTCCCTTCCCCACCCTTCTCTTCCTTTTCCTTCCCGTTCTTCTCTTGCCTTCATTCCCCGTCCCACTCTAATAAAAAAAAAAACACACAAGTTTATGATATTATCGCGTGGTGGACAATTTTCGCGTCAACCTCGATGGTGGCTGGAGGCTGGCTGCTTAGGTTTTGATAATCCCCAGGACATTTTTTATCGTGTGTGTGTGTGTGTGTGTGTGTGTGTGTTGTGTGTGTGTGTGTGTGTGTGTGTGTGTGTTACTCATTTGTATGTGTGCGTGTGTGAGGGTGATGTGTGTGTGTGGTGTATGTATGTTAGTGTCAATGTGCGTCTGTGTGTGTGTCTGGTCTGTCCTGTGTGTGTATAATGAATGTGTCAGAGCGCCTTGTATTTAATTCTCTTGCTCTGTCCAGGTTAAAAATATACGAAAATTGGCGACCCTATGACACACAGCATCAGTACCGAGTTTACCAGAGCCAAACAGAACCACCACGCCGCTGTTGTTACCAGATAAACAAACATCTTTCTCTCTGGCCTTACCGACGATCCCAGGACTCCGGAGCTAAAATGGAGAGAACAAACATCAGAGGGTCGGACGAGTTGTATAAGATATGGGAGTAGTTAGTTGGTGCGAGTAGTTAGTGGTTGGTGCGAGTAGTTAGTTGGTGTGAGTAGTTAGTTGGTGCGAGTAGTTGGTGCGAGTCGTTCATTACGGGTAATTTGTGAAGTGTGAGTCTAAAGTTTATTGCGAGTAGTTGGTGCGAGTAGTTGGTGCGAGTTGTTGGTGCGAGTTGTTGGTGCGAGTAGTTGGTGCGAGTAGTTTATTGCGAGTAGTTGGTGCGAGTAGTTTATTGCAAGTAATTGGTGCGAGTATTTTATTGCGAGTAGTTGGTGCGAGTAGTTCATTGCGAATAATTTGTGAAGTGTGAGTCAAAAGTTTAGGTAATCTCTTTATTCTGTTGACGAGTACTAGTAAAGATTTGCGATTATCTTGTTCTTTTGGGGGGGACTAAACTTGACACACATTTTCACACAAGTCTCTGTATTGACTATAAAAAAAAAGTAATCTATTCATTTTTATTTAATGTGTTGTTATTTTTATCTTTCCTATTGATATATTTCTATTATTATCACCTTATCATAATAATTGTTACTAATGTTATTTACCATTTA
>JAWQEG010001508.1:0-135000 GCA_033782935.1 Petrolisthes cinctipes | reverse complement strand
ATAGAGAGGTGGAGAAGGAAATAGAAGGCGATAGAGAGGTGGGGAAGGATATAGAAGGAAAGGAGGGACAGGGAGAATGTGATAGAGAGGTGGAAAAGGAAATAGAAGGAAAGGAGGGAGAGGGAGAAGGTGATAGAGAGGTGGAAAAGGAAATAGAAGGAAAGGAGGGACAGGGAGAAGGTGATAGAAGGGGGGGGGGAGGGGGCTGTGGGAGTTGGGGGGAGCGAGGGGGGCTAGTCACACTTTCTCTTTTCATGCACTGAGTAGCAAGGTTGTTCCCTCCCCCCCCCTTCCAATCCCTCCCACCTCCCGCACCTCAGCCTGTCTCTCTCTATCTCTCTCTCTCTCTTGCATCTATTTCTCGCTATCCCCCCTCCTCTCTCTCTCTCTCTCTCTCTCTCTCTCTCTCTCTCTCTCTCTCTCTCTCTCTCTCAATAAGGGACTTTGGGATATAGTCAGAAAATTAAAGATAAATATGGCCTTTAAAAAAAAAAAAAAAAAAAAATAATAATAATAATAATACCTCCTTTTTTATGATAAATGAATTATTTACCAATCATTTAAAACCAGTCAATTGATCCCAAACTAACAATGTCTAATAATTACATAATGAGACACAGTTAATATTAATTACTCTCATTAACTTATCATTCTAATCATTTGTTCCAGTTTAATAATATCACTAAACCAGTCAATTAAAAACATTACTAATTATTTTATACTATCGATATTTAATTGGTCAGAAAATTGGAGGTAAATGAGTCCTTCAAATATTGCCACGAAACACACACACACACACACACCTACTGTATATGGAAGGAGCTTGTTTCCTGGCATAGGGTCGATTCTACAGTGGTTGGTATTGGTTTGTAAGCACACAAACGAAAGAATCTTAGCCGTGTAAATGACTTATGGGTGAATTATTTAATGAATTTGGTGAGTAAACTATGCAGTGATCATCATTATCTAACTGTTGGATAGATTTTGTGAATGTAGATACTCAGCATTTGGAAAATAATGAAGCCTTACAGGTGTGGTTGGTTGGGAAGCTAACAAACAAATACCACAATACCACTGTGGAATCAACCCTAAAATAATGAAGCCTTACAAGTGTGGTTGGTTGGGAAGCTAACAAACAAATACCACTGTGGAATCGACTCTAAAATAATGAAGCCTTATAAGTGTGGTTGGTTGGGAAGCTAACAAACCAATACCACTGTTTAATCAACCAATAAATAATGAAGCCTTACAAGTGTGGTTGGTTGGGAAGCTTACAAACCAATACCACTGTGGAATCAACCAATAAATAATGAAGCCTGACAAGTGTGGTTGGTTGGGAAGCTTACAAACAAATACCACTGTGGAATCGACTCATAATAGTCAGGAGGAATCAGAAGCCTCCAATGTAGTCATGCGATTCGGGTGGGTTTTTAGAACACACACACACACACACACACACAGAAGAAGTTGAGATTATTTCCATTACACACATACACACACACACTCATTTTTATACTGTCTCTCTGCCTGGCTGGGTAGCAAAACGTAAACAAATGAATGTCGATTGTTTGTGTGTGTGTGTGTGTTAATTAAGTGTGTGTGTGTGTGTGTGTGTGTATAAACTCTTTGTGTGTGTGTTAACTAAGTGTGTGTGTGTGTGAGTGTGTGTGTATAAACTCTGAGTGTGTGTGTATTAATTTGGTTTGCGTGTGTGTGTGTGTGTATATGTATAAACTGTGTGTGTGTATGTGTACGTGTGTTAACTATGTGTGTATGTGTGTGTGTAGGCAAAACACACACACACTCTCTCCCTCTCTTTCTCTCTGTGGTAGATGAGAACAAACGCTTGTGGGTGAAATAGATAAGTTAGTTTCTCTGGCCTGGGGCAACTAACTCCAGGGCAAAAAGTGACATTTGGAGAGACCTACCTACCTACCTACATACCTGCCTACCTACCTACCTACCTACATACCTGCCTATCTATCTATCTATCTACTACCTACCTACCTATCTACTACCTACCTATCTATCTACTTACCAATCTATCTACTACACCTACCTACCTCTCTATCTACCTTCCTATCTACCTACCTATCTATCTACTACCTACCTACCTATCTATCTACCTTCCTACCCACCTATCTACCTTCATACCTATATATGTATCTACTACCTACCTACCTACCTATCTATCTACCTTCCTACCTACCTACCAATCTATCTACTCTACCTTCCTACCTACCTACCAATCTATATACCTTCATACCTATCTACCTACCAATCTATCTACCTTCATACCTATCTATCTATCTACTACTTACCTACCTACCTATCTACTACCAATCTATCTACTACCTACCTACCTACCCTAGAGAGAGAGAGAGAGAGAGAGAGAGAGAGGAGCCACTGGGTTTCCGGGTATTATAATTGAGGTTAATTGTATAGTGATGTATGATATAAATGACTACAATGTATTAATATGTATACGATGTTTTTTTTTTTTGTGTGTGTGTGTAATGGAAGTGATCTCAGCATATTGTGTGTGAGAGAGAGAGAGAGAGAGAGAGAGTGTGTTTGCGTGTGTAATGGAAGTCATCTCAGCATATTGTGAGAGAGAGAGAGAGAGAGAGAGAGAGAGAGTGTGTGTAATGGAAGTCATCTCAGCATCTCGTGTGTGTGTGTGTATGTGTGTGTGTGTGTGTGATCTCAGCATTTTGTGTGTGTGTGTGTGTGTGTGTGTGTGTGTGTCGTACCAACCAAAATTCCAGAGGGAAGGTGAGGGAATATTTCGTCAGGTGGGGAAAAAAAAATTAGGGACACGACTTTGGGGTTGGTGTCGTGTTGCCTTCACCCCTGTGTGTGTGATGAGAGAGAGAGAGAGAGAGAGAGAGAGAGAGAGAGAGAGAGAGAGAGAGAGAGAGTGTGAGTGTGATGGAAGTGATCTCTGCATCTCGTGTGTGTGTGTGTGTGTGATCTCTGCATCTCGTGTGTGTGTGTGTGTGTGTGATCTCTGCATCTCGTGTGTGTATGTGTGTGTATTAACGCTAGTGCCTCTACGATACGATAGATCAGTAGTTCGTATGCAAGAATATCAATAACACTAACCATGGTGTAGGTACAGGACCAGGTACGATGGCTGGCTGTGGTGTATTCAGAGTCATCGTAAATACCATGGATAGAGAAACAGGAACAAGCTCTCTCTGTGAACATAATGGGGGGAGGGGGGTGCGAGAGAGAGAGACAGGGGTGGGGGGTGGGAGGGGGCCATTGTTGTGAGTCGACCCCACTGACCTGCTGGGATTGGGGGGGGGGTACGAGAGGGGATGATTGGGGGGGACGAGGGGATGATTGGGGGGGGACGAGAGGGGAGGGGGATGGATAAAAGGGAGAGAGAGAGGGGGGGGGTAGATTGGGGGAGAGAGAAGGAAAGGGGGGTAGATTGAGGGAGAGAGTGATGGATTGAGAGAGGGTAGGAAGGAAACAGAAGGAAAGGAGGGGCAGTAAAAACGAAGGAAATGGAAGGAAAGGGGGACAGTAAAAACACGAAGGAAATGGAAGGAAAGGAGGGACAGCAAAAAGGAAGAAAATGGAAGGAAAGGAAGGACAGCAAACACGAACACGAAGGTAATGAAAGGAAAGGAGGGACAGCAAACACGAAGAAAATAGAAGGAAAGGAAGGACAGCAAACACGAACGTATTGAAAGGAAAGGAGGGACAGTAAAACCGAAGGAAATGGAAGGAAAGGAAGGACAGTAAACACGAACACGAAGGAAGTAGAAGGAAAGGAGGGACAGCAAACCCCCTCCCCCTCTCTTCAATTATTCCAAGGTCAGCGGAAATAGATCTTTGGTTACCGACGACCAAGCAAATCAACTTCCATGAGATTAAGAGAAGCAGTCGACCCTGAATGTAAACGAAACAGGACGTGGACAAAGAGAGAGAGAGAGAGAGAGAGAGAGAGAGAGAGAGAGAGAGAGAGAGAGAGAGAGAGAGAGAGAGAGAGAGAGAGAGCAAGCACTGAAGAAGACCCCCCCCCCCAAAAAAAAAAAAAATATATTAATACACAATGGAAAGTCCCCCCCCCCCCTCTTTCTCCCACGCCCCCTCCTCCTCCTCCCACGCCCCCTCTTCCTCCTCCCACTATATCTGTAATCAATTCACACAGCTCTTCGGTAAACAATAGCATGTGACCCCGAGAGAGAGAGAGGTAAAAATGATGTGATTGAGAGAGAGAGAGAGAGGTAAAAATTATGGAACTACCCGACAGATTGGTGGATATGGATACTGGGTTTGTTGGATATAATTAAGACTGACAAGTGTGGTTGGTTTGGGAGGATCATAACAAACAAAAGCCACTGTGGAATCGGCCCTAAGACTGACAAGTGTGGTTGGGGAGGATCCTAACAAACCCAAGCCACTGTGGAATCGGCCCTAAGACTGACAAGTGTGTGTATGTATATTTCATTATTAACATCTCAAACTATATATTATATATATATATTTTTTATTTCAAATTAATTAATATTTTTTATACAAAAATGTTTAATAATACATTTTTAATATTACAGTACAATTTTTTTAATAATAGAATAATATATCAATAAATATAATTATAATGATAATAATAATATTTATAATAATAATAATAAAGAAATATATAATAATAATAACAATAATCATAGTAATAATATTGAATATAATAAATAAATAAATGTATATATAATAATCATAATAATAATAATTCAGTGTAACAATAAATTATAATAATAATATACATATAGTGACATTAATAATAATAATAGTAACTTAATTACATTGGTTATATTAATTAATGTTATAGATATACAAAAATTAATTTCTATTATTATTATTATTACATGAAGCAATTTTGTATTCATCTCTGACAAAACCATATACAAAATTTTGAATCCAAATGAATACCAAATGAAAATGAATACACACCAAATACAAACTTGAATCCAAATGAATTGAAATTGAAAATTAATATACACAGAATACAAAAACAAAATTAATACAAAATTCTTAAGGTAGGCTACATACATTGGAATATACAGGAATACAAAATGTCTTATTGGGCTGCAGTCAAATGAATACAAAATTGAATACAAAACCTACAAAATCTTACAATACAGCCATTGGAATACAAAATCAATTAAAATAATCAAAATTGAATTCAAAATCGAATCCAAATGAATACAAAATCGAATTCAAACCCAAATAGCAAAATTTAATAAAATAATCATCTTAGTTTGTATTTTTTCATCTTAGGCAGCTGCAGTATTGTTTGTATTCTTTTTGTATTCAATTATCAAGACTTTGACTCCCTCTGTCACAAGTTGATAGATGAAAATTGAATTCAAAATCAAAATGAATCCAAAATCTTACATTATAACCATAGGAATCCAAAACTTTCTTAGTTTGTAGTAGTATTAGTGTTTGTAATCTTTTTGTATTCAATTCTTTCTCGTTTGAATATAAACTAAATACAAAATCGAATACAAATATCTGCTTAGTTTGTATTCTCCCCAGGTTTGTATTCCTTCATCCTAGGCTGCTGTAGTATTGGTGTTTGTATTCTTTTTGAATTAATTTCTATCTACTTTGAATATAAACTGAATACAAAATTGAATCTTAACTAAAAAATGAATACAAAATCAAATACAAATATCTTCTTAGTTTGTATTCCTTCATCCTAGGCAGCTGTTGTATTGGTGTTGTTTGTATTCTTTTTGTATTCAATTCTCTCGACTTTGACTTCCTCTGCCACGAGCTGATAGACGTATGTAACCACAGTTGTACTCTGTATGTCCATTAATACAAAGGATGGGGTGATCTCACTGCGAATACAAAATGGGAATACAAAGTTTAAAAAATACACTGGAATTCAAATGGGTGATCTCACTGCAAATACATAGTGAATACAAAATGGCTTACCTTTCTGCAAAGGAATACAAAATGAAAAGAAATATATAGGAATATAAAGGGGTGATGTAATTGAATACAAAATGGGAATACAAAGTGAATACAAAAGGGGTTAACAAAATTAATAACAATAATAATATAATAATATCAATAGTAATAATAAAATAATAATAATAACAATAACAACAAATAACAATAAATATAATAACAACAACAAATAATAATAAATAATAACAATAATAAAAATAATAATAACAATAATAATACTGTACATATGTTACAGTAAAATCTTCAAAACAGTAAATTTGTAAATTTCCTAGAATTTTCAGTAAATTTACAAAGTGACTGTTTCAATCAGTAAATTTACAAAATTACTAAGATTTGTAGGAAATTTACAAATTTACTGATCGTTATCGATGAATCATTAAACTGCTTCGAACTGCTTCGCAGATTTGACCAACTGCAAAAAAATACTGCTTCGCAAACCCAAGCAATATTCAAGATAGTTATTGATGAATCAGTAAACTGCTTCAAACTGCTTCAAAAGTAGCTGATTTCATCAGCATCAGGTGGGCAAGGTTTCACAAAATGTAACTGTGTGCGTGGGGCAAAGAGATGCGGAACAAATAAATGTTCTTGTTTCAGAAACGACCTCAAGTGTAACTCCAAATGTCACTCCAGTCTGACATGTCCAAATAAGTAGCCTAGTATGTTGACACTACCATAGTGCAAGCCCCCCCCCCCCCCACACACACACACCCTTTATGTTCTTTTTAATCCTGTTTTATGAATAAATTAGATCATTATGTTCTTTTTAATCCTGTTTTGTGAATAAATTGGATCATTTGACTTTAGATGATGTGTGCTTCTGCTCGTTTGTGTAAAAAATCATAATAAAAAATCATAATCGATGAATCAGTAATTTTGTAAAATTGCTGGCTCCTGAAATTAGTATATTTGTAAATTTCCTACAAATTTTAGTAATTTTGTAAATTTACTGATTGAAACAGTCACTTTGTAAATTTTCTGGAAAATCAAGGAAATTTACAAATTTACTGTAACATATATAATAACAAATAAAACATAAATAAATAATGATAATAATAAGTATAATAAAAAAAAAAAAAAAAAAAAATAATAATACTACTACAGTAAGATCTCGCATCTAACGTGTTTTAATCTAACGAATTCGTATCTAACGACGTTTTGGACATCTACCTATATTCTCATCTAACGAGTAGTATAGTAGTAGTATAGAGTATAGTTTCAAATCTAACGAAAAAATCCTGAGTGAACAGCGAAAAACCCCGAATAAACAGCCAATCCCCACTGCCTCCCTCACTCCCGCTCAGTGTTGCCAGGTCTGCCTGACGAAATTTCCCTTACTTCACATCAGAATTTCCCTTTTTACCTCAATTATTCCCTGTTTACTCTTGAACAATGATGGTCTTTTTGGTATTTCATCAGGTAGAAATTTCCCTGCTTACTCTTGAACGAACTGTATATTATTTCCCTGTGTGGACTCCAAAATTCCCTAAAACAGATAAACAAGCGCCGTGAGCTTCACGAAATTATGGAAAATCTTGATGAAAATGATGGACAAGAGACTGTGAGTGATGGTGAGGAGGATATAGTGAACATTCTTAGTGACATTCCTGATGACTTTGATGGATTTATTGTGAAGGAAAAAAGTGCAGACGAAAAGATAACAAAACTCCGAGCAGCATCACGAGACGCAGCAGACAGTGAGAAGGAGGATGGTGGTGGAGGATGTGGTGGTGGGAGTGAGGGAGCGGCATACCTCATGTGATAAGTGATAACGTGTGTCCCTTGCCACCACAAACAGAATTCATCCCTCATAGGAGAATGTTCCACATTTCTTTATTATTTTACACGTTTCTTGATAATTTACACATTTCTTGCATATTTTTTATTACTGTATGCCGTAAATACAAGCCAATTGAGTTTCAGTTGTATTGTTGGTACCGATTATAATTTCCGCCATATGTTTATGTATTCGCATCTAACGAATTCGTATCTAACGCACCTTTTTTGGCACCCATTATTCGTTAGATGTGAGATCTTACTGTACTACATGTATTACTACTGATAAGTTGACCTGTACTGACCCGTCCAAGGCTGAGTATGACCCGGTGGCTGACCCAGGATTAATGAAGAACCTGGACTCGGACTCGAAGGCTTCAAACCTGTGAGTGTGACCTGAGATGAGAATGTCAGCGTCCAATTGGCGGGCAATGAGGGCAAGAGAAGCCGGGTCACCCCATGGTACGACCTGGAATGATGGATATGACCTGGAATTATGATTTGGAATGATGGAAGTGACCTGATGTAAGTGTGTGTGTGTGTGTGTGTAAGTGTGGGAAACCAGGTACGTACATACAGTACATACACAGATACATACAGAGAAAACAACACACACACATACACACACACACACATCCACAGATAAACACACACATACACACACACACACACACACACAGATACACATACACACATTTTAGTAAATCTGGAGTAAATGTGCGCTCCAAAGTACTCCAGGGAACAGGATACTTTTATAATTTTCCATAATATAGTCCTGTTGCTTGCAGTGTTTTGGAGTTACCAGTAGGACTCCAATTTAATTTCCTAGTAACTTTAATAATATAATAATAATAATAATAATAATAATAAAAATTATAAATATAATAATAATAATAATAATAAATATATTACAGTAATAAAAACAAATAATAATAAAAATAATAAGTAATAATAATAATAATAAATATAATAATAATAATAAATATAATGATAATAATAAATATAATAATAATAATGTTAATAATAAATACAGTAATAACAAATAATAATTAAAATAATAATAAAATAATAAAATAATAAAAAATATATTACAGTAATAACAACAAATAATAATAATAATTATTATTATAATTATAATAATAATAATAATAAGTTAATTTATTATTTATTTAGGACTCACCTGGTGTCCATGACAGAGACCAATACGGAATTGACCCACTGTTACCACCTTCTGTTCAGGATAACTCGTCTGAAATTAATAATAATAATAATAATAATAATAATTTAAATGATCACCTGGAGGATTGTTTTGAAATAATACAAGCTCATATTTTCCACACACACAGCTCGATATGTGATCCAGTGGCTTGATAATTGAATGATGTTCTATAATATCATTAATTTAATATTTGTTGCAGAAAAATTAGGATAATAAAAAGTGGTATAAATATATTCGGTAACTTTGTTCACTTCTACTCGTCATAATTTATTTGTTTAATGTTCTATCGAGTTCTGACAAATATATCTGGATGCTACAATTATTGCTGAGACTAATGGTATCAACAAAAATTCTGTATGTTGAATAATAAAAGAGTTAGAGTAAATAATATACAAACATATACCACCAAGAGCATGGTGACAGAGTGGATTCTCACTTTAGTAGGGTAAAGGTGGAGCAGGATAGAGTGGGAGGGAGGCCAGCATGTGGGCCAATCAGGAAACACCTTTCCAATGACGGATAGAACCCAGAGGAACACAAATTTTGAACCGAGTTTTTTTATAACCTCATCCAAGTCTCCCCCCGTGAAATAAGCACCCCCTTGTAAATATTAGTACTAACCTCATCCAAGTCTCCCCTAACGACGTGTACATCAGCAGCGAGAGTCTTGAGGTAATCATAGCTGTCTTTAGTACACAGGTTCCCGGTGCATAGTATGTGTTGTATTCGACCAGGGACCAGTAGCTTCTTGAATTTTGAGGGTAGTGCATTCACCCGATGTGGTATGTGTAGGTCACCTAATACCAATACCAACTGGAAAGAGAAATATAGTTAGTATAATAATGATAATAATTGTAATGATAAACTGTAGTGTGTGCGTTAGTGAATACATACATATCGCAAATCTTTAGTCTGTGCGTTAGTGGATATATATATCTATACATATCTTTAGTCTGTGCGTTAGTGAATACATACATACAAACATACAGTAAGAGTCCAGTCTTTCGGCATCCAACGTTTCGGCACATCTGATATTACAGCACTTTTCAAAAATTGTCCCATTCTGATATATAATTATTCTACATTTCGGCATATTTTCCGGAAGATATCGATCGGTACATGGCAGCTTTGAAAAGGGCGCCATGATCGTCGGCCATCTTGTGTAGCGACGTCATTGACTAAACTCCTCCCATTAGGCTAACTGGCTATATAGCTACCCACCGGGCTCTTGTGTGAGAGCAGCGCGTACAAGGCAACGGGTCGATTCCACACTGATATTTGTTTGTTAGCTTCCCAACCAACCACACCTGTAAGGCTTCATTATTTATGGGTTGATTCCACAGTGCTAGACGAAAATCTCTCTTTCGAAGCTCAAATTAATAAATTGGTGAAAGTTTCTGGTTACCACTTGAGGAACATTACTTTTCTTAGAAAATATTTGGACCAGGATATCGTGAAGATGCTTCTTCATAACTATGTCATAAGCAGACTGGATTACTGCACTTCCCTATATTATGGTTTGCCAGACTATCGGTTAAGAAAATTGGAAATTGTAATGAACAGAGCAGCAAGATTAATTAAAAGTCTTCCATCTCGTTAGAGGATAACTCCAGCACTCATTGACTTACATTGGTTACCAATAAAGCCGAGGATTGTGTACAAGATATGTCTTCTAACATTCCGAGCATTAAAATTTGGAAAACCGGAGTACTTGATGAATCTTTTAAGAGGTTTTCAAGTAAATTCCTCAATGGAACTCAGGCATAGTGACGAACAATACAGGTTAAATGAGCGTTTGAAAGGTGTGCACCAAGGCTCTTTAATGGTGAGAATATGGTGACTACCATATGGGTTCAGCCATATTGTTTATTGACATTTTGGACTTGGGAAAAAATCAGTGTGAATACATGAACTTGCATATTGTTACGAAACCAGATTCGACCGACAACTTTACCCATCATAAAGGTATTGTACATGTTAACTATGTGATTACTGATTTTCATTAAATTTCGTTAGAAGGAACACTTCCAAAGATTATCGAAAATATACAATATAGTGAATGAAGTACAGTACTTCTATACTAATACCGAATAGTGTGTTAGAATGGTCCAAAATAGTGGGCAATGAGGAAAATCTGCATAAGAGTTCCAAATGTTTACAATTTATGTATATTTCAGTAGGGGTCAATGTAGTATGTATGTGTGTAATAATATATTGTGTGTGTGTATGTAACAGAATAATATGTAGTGTGTGTGTAACAGAATAATAATAATAATAATAATAATAAACATAAACAAAGAGAAATAATAATAATAATAATAATAATAAACAGAGAGAAAGAGAGAAATAATTATAATAATAATAATAATAATAAAGAAGGAGAAATAGAAAGAAATAATAATAATAATAACACTGACCATTTTGGCTGTGGGTGGGTGGAGAAGACAGTGTTACCAAAACTGTGACGTAGTGTTGCCAGACGAAATGAATGACAATCTGACAAACTTGTTGGGCAAAAAATCTGTAGAAATCTGGTCGCATACAAGTATTAACTCTGAAGAAAAATCTGTACATTATAAGGCAGTTTAACATACATAAAAAGGCAACTTTGATATGTAATTTAATCGGTTTTGACATAATTTTAGGGATAACTAAAACAAATTTTACGTTTTCTTTAATTAAAGCTTTTATACGCGGGAGTTCAAGTTCAAGTTGTGAGTCCATCCAAGGTCAAGAGATATTTAATAAAGGTCTGTAATATCTCTTGGCCTTGGCGGGACTCAAACTCAGCCCTTCAGTCAACTAAGAACTCGTATAGTGCCTGCTAGAGTTATATAAAAACCGAAATTTAACTCGACATAAGAATTATATAATACAATAACTCGATTCTGTTTCCTGATGGAATATAATATTATAACTAACCGGTTTTCATATTAGCTAGAGAAATGTATAGTCTGAATTTTACATAACAATTATATAAATACCTGAAAGACATGTTTGGAATAAAATTAGTGTTCGTTGGATGCAATAAAACCACCTTCAAAATAATATGTGTCAAACTTTTATACAGCCAGCTTTTCTAATTAATAATCTATTACTGCACCACCGGAGAACTTCCACAGAAGGATATATTACTAATCAGCAGCAGGATAAAAGAATTGTCATAGGAGAATGTATACTTGATAGACTACCATAGATGAATATTAATCTTAAAATAAGTTAACAAGAAAATAGATATGGTATCATACATATATATGGCTACGGTATTTTTGAATTTTTTTAATATGACATAGGAATTAAATGCCAGTGTTTGTGTATTATCATTATTATTATTATTATTATTATTATTATTATTATTTCCGAGTTCCCCTTGAAAACTACTTCAGCTTCCATCACATAAGGGCATACGGAGCAGAAAAAGGAGAAAAACTTGTTTCCATTCACACGTGTGCGGCTGCCTTGGGCCTGTAGGGTGCAGGGGGACTGTCTAAACTGGATTATTATGAAATTTATGGCCCTTTTTCACTCTAGACTAACTCCCCTTGTGTAGGAAATCCACCACCACTTGATTATTTCACCTCACTCGAGAAAGACACACGGCCCAGAGCAGGTGGTAGAGGACTTTTGTGTGTGTGTGTTCAGGTGAGGACTTTTATATGTGTGTGTGTTGAGGTGAGGAGTCTGATCATGAGGACTTTTGTTTGTGTGTGTTCAGGTGAGGTGAGGACTTTTGTTTGTGTGTGTTGAGTTCAGGTGAGGACTTTTATATGTGTGTGTGTTGAGGTGAGGACTTTTGTTTGTGTGTTGAGGTGAGGTGAGGACTTTTGTTTGTGTGTGTTCAGGTGAGGACTTGTTTGTGTGTGTTGAGTTGAGGTGAGGACTTTTATATGTGTGTGTGTGTTGAGGTGAGGTGAGGACTTTTATATATGTGTGTGTGTGTTGAGGTGAGGTGAGGACTTTTATTTGTGTGTGTTGAGGTGAGGTGAGGACTTTTGTTTGTGTGTGTTCAGGTGAGGACTTGTTTGTGTGTGTTGAGTTGAGGTGAGGACTTTTATATGTGTGTGTGTGTTGAGGTGAGGTGAGGACTTTTATATATGTGTGTGTGTGTTGAGGTGAGGTGAGGACTTTTATTTGTGTGTGTTGAGGTGAGGTGAGGACTTTTGTTTGTGTGTGTTCAGGTGAGGACTTGTTTGTGTGTGTTGAGGTGAGGACTTTCATATGTGTGTGTGTGTTGAGGTGAGGTGAGGACATTTATATATGTGTGTGTGTGTTGAGTTGAGGTGAGGACTTTTATATATGTGTGTGTGTGTTCTTAGTTTCTTATCTAATTGTTTCTATACAGGATTGAGTGTAGCTCGTATTGTCCCTTATTTTAAAACCCAATTATCATATTTTTCTTTAAAGTTATGTATGTTTTTGACACACCACTTCTTCTGGTAATTTGTTCCTTTCGTGTATTACTTTATTTAGAAAACATTATTTCTGTACATCTTTATCTCCTCTTCTTTTAATTAATTTCTTACTGTGTCCTCTCATTGTAGGTATTCATTATCGACATAATTTCTCTATATTTACCTTTTCTTTTTCTGTGACACATTTGTAAACCATAATCATATCTCCTCTCTTTCGTTTTTCTTCCAGTTTAGGTAACTTTAGTTTAATTAATCTTTCTATGGTAAATTTACAGAAGTACTGAGTTCACTATATTGTATATTTTTGTATAATTACCCACTATTTTGGACCATTCTAACACACTTTGGTATTTATTGAAAGAATTGCCGTTTTGTAGCAGTGTTGCCAGATCCGGCTAGGTCCCAGTATTTTGCCCCGGTAGTTTCCTGTACTTTACCACGGTTATTTCCCGGTAGTTTGCCTAGGTTAGGTCCCGGTAGTCTGCTGTGGTCTAGGTTAGGTTAGGTAAGGTCAGGTAAGGCCAGGCTAATTTCAAAATGCCCCATTTGAATATCTTGGAAATGGGGCATTTTCGGAGGAAATACCATAGAAGAAAATAGTCTTAGAATTGTCTAAATAAGTGGGTAATGAAGGTAGAAAAACCGTATGCGATAACGGCAATTCTTTCAATATTTACCTGATATTTATCTGATGTTATATACACTCCTTGCTTGTAGTCTCTGTAACATCAGATTAAATCATTTTGTAGTCTCTTTAACATTAGATAAAATAATTTTGTGAGATAGGCCCATGTCAAAGTTTTGTGAAGTACTGTAGTAAGTATTCACATCCAGTTTTGAATGTGTGTATAATTATATGTGTATATTAATTGCATGTGTTTATATAATTATATGTGTATATTAATTGCATGTGTTTATATAATTATATGTGTATATTAATTGAATGTGTGTACAGCCTAATTGAATGTGTGTATAATTACATGCGTATAGTAATTGCATGTGTGTATAATTATATGTGTATATTAATTGACTGTGTATAATCATGTTGAGGTCTCCACTGAAATATAGGGTCATATTCAAGAACATCCGTGGTGTATACCATGGTGTACAAAGGCTCTATGGAGCCATTGTACCGGTACCACACCATCATATTATACACCATGAATGTCCTTGAATATGGTCCGTAGATTGATAGGTCTTTCAATGTTCAGTGGAAAAGAATCTAAGTAACATTACAATATTTATTTTCTATAACTTTTGTGAGTTGATTATTATTAGCCATGGAAATGACTAGGCTTATACAGTACTGATGCTGTAAAGTTTCAACAGTACATGTAAAATATTATTAAAGTTAGGTTAAGTTTGATTATTTTGTTGTTGCAGGTTCTTGTAGTTGATAGCAGTTACTAGCGAACAATGGATGCTCTTGCTAAAGAGTTGACGATTAGAGTCTTCCCTCAGCACCAGTTGCAGAATATGGTTAAGGAAGTATTTACAACTGGAAAGGTATGTCTTAATCAGTGTAAAAATGATTATTTGGAGTATAAATAGATTGCTTTGAGATGCGGGTGTTTTCCATGTAAGAGTAGAATTGGTACTAAAAAATTACAGCTTTAATTTTCTCAAGTATTGCTCAGAATTTATTTAGATATCTACTCCTGAAATCAGTTGATTGCCTCTTGATACAGGGATGCTTGACTGCTAACCCATGAATGGTGGGCTTCAGGCAATAAAATTACTATACAGTATATACTATGTTATGTCATTTACTCAATTTTCTTTCAACAGAAGGACAACAATACTGATTATTCATGGTTTAGTGTTGTGCAGTTGTTGATGGACAAGATTACCATCTTCTCATCAACTATTTTCTTTGAAAATGTATCTCAGATCATACAACTGTAAGTACTGGTACAGGCTCTTACAATAAGGCCCAGTTCACACAAGGCATTAAAAAAAAATGAGTGCTCTAGGTTGTACACATACAGTACTACCACACGTGTACCTCAACCTCTTGCCAAAACAATTGCTCTCCTTTCTTACCCTGTGTTTCCATGGGGACTGACTGTCGTCCAATATTCAAATTGCATGTTTGAAAATGCCTCAGGTGACCAGGCCATAGGTGTAGCATTCAGGTCAAAGTTGTTTATATTTTAAATTGTATGTTTTTTGTGTGATGAAAAATTGCCAGGTGGACAAACCATTTTGAAGTTCACTATTGAACCAAATTTTCAAATTGCTATGTATTGAAATAAATGTGCTGTACTATATTGCTTTTAACCAGACTTCATTTTAACAAAACACGAATTACACCAGTATAATAATTTTGTCTCTTTTACCCTAGCAATATAAAGGAAACTCTGAAAAGAGGATTAAAACATCTAGAGCAGCATGGAAAACTGTATTATGCCAAGCTGAACCAACTCCTCAGGCACCTTCATTACTCAGTTGAACATGTGGTAAGCTACAGCACATCAAGAAAACTTGTCCATCAGATTTCATAATTATACAGTATGGCACTATACCGTGCACACACTTTCAACAATGTGTTTACTCTTTAGAATGTGATAATGCAGTAATGTGGGTTTATGTTATAAGAAATTTTACATTACACTTGCATTCTTGATTCAGTACCATACAGTAGTCATTTTCCAGGTCCTTTTTTTTTTTTTAATGATTTTATCCATTTAATATTGAAACTAATTTTGCCTGTGTGTTTTTACACCTATTGAAACTGTATCCAGGATTGTATGATGCTGTATATAGGTTCTGTCAATAGGATTTTAAATTCCTGGAATGAAATTTTTAACTTTGAGGTTCATTCAAATTGATAAAATATAATGTAGACTGTGGTTGTACTGTAATATGTTGTGACCCATATTATACTGTATGTCTACCTGTACTGTATTGAACAGTAGATATATTATAGCTATTTATATAACAAGTTTTGTAACACAGTCACTTCTGCAGGATTTGCCGATTGGCGAACTGAAAAAGCTGACAGCTCATATACTAGCTGCAGTCATTGACATGGAAGCTGTTACAGTCAGGTAAAGAAAATTGAAATTCATTGATTTTCTCTTCATAAAATTTAAATGTATGACTATGTGCTGGAGATGAAAATTATAATACTGTACAGTTCAACTTATCTCATGAAAATTTGTTAGTCCAGAGAATTGAACGTAAGAACATAAAAATTTAGGAAACTGGCCCATTTCTTTGCAGATCCTGATTCAGACCATCCCTATGAGTCCATGTATACATAGTTGTTAGGAGCTCCTGATTTAAACCCATCCCTTTGAGTGCTTATATCTATCCAACTTATTTTTAAAGCCAACCAGTGTTTTTGCATTTACTACCTCTCTTGGCAGCTAGTTCCACTCATCCACTACTCTATTCCCAAACCAATATTTTCCTATTTCATGTCTAAAACAATATTGTTCTAGTTTGAAATCATTTGAGCATGTTCTGTCTTAGCTACTTACTCTTAAAACTTGCTTAAGTCTCCTATATTAAACCCTTTCATCCATTTAAATACTTCAATCATATCACCTTTCACCCTGCGTCTTTCTAGCGAGTGTAGATTCAGCTTTTTAAGATTTCTAAGGTTATGAATCAATTTAATAATCCTTCTTTGTACACTCTAGCAAATTGATGTCCATCCTGTAAAATGGGCACCAGAACTGGACTGTGTAATCCAAGTGCGGTCTAGCTAAAGCAAAGTACAGCTGCAGAATAACCTTATCCATTTGATTATTAATACTGCGTGATATGAATCTTAGTATTCTGTTGTCTTAGTTTCGGACAATTCAATAGATTTTGAATTTTTTTTAGAATAGGTATGATTTTGGACATGTGCTATACATATCCATTTTTTCATAGGTCTTGTATAGTACTGGATGATATTAGCTACATTAATACTCTAATGTTAATTTAATCATTTAAATATTTGGGTCTTGCCTGTGGTGAATTAGCTTGAGGAAAATACTAGAGTTATGCAACCATGGAGTTAATGCATTGTTTCCTGTGCAAAACAGAAAAAATGATAGGTTGGAATGTCTTTAGTTTCCACTTATTACAATTACATTACTGTACATTGCCCAAAATATTCTCCACGTAGTATACTAATTAAATGTGTCCTCCTCATTTAACAGAAAGGGTAATGAGAATGCTGCTGTGAAAAGGATATTCACCCGTCTTGACCATGTGTTTAGTGAGTTATATTTCTGTCATTTTCTTAACTTCACCACAAATTATGTCATAGTGTTTTTATGCTGTTGTAGTTATATTAATCCAGTGTTGGACTACTGGAATGATTTTAATCCAGTACAGTAGCACCTAAAATGTTCATTGATAGTCTAGTTCTCATAATGTACTGAAAGACAACACCGTTTTGTTTTTGTATTAGAATGTACCTAAATATTATCCCAAGTTGGCAGTTTGCATCTGTTTGTTAATTAAAAATCAATAAATACTGAAGATAATAGAGATGGTCACAGCCTTTTACCATATTCCAGTGCTCAGATCTTTTCTTGGATTTCTCTCATGTGCTATGTATTGTTTTCCAGATTATTCTCAAGAACACAAATTGGACACTTTACTTCAATGCAGAACACTGGTTTTTCCAAAGACCAGACAACCACAAATATTTTTACCTATGTTGAAGTAAGTATTGTAAAAGTACATATAGGTTATTATTAATGTACAGAGTTATGCTACTTAAGTACTTCATTGAACCAAATAGTTTGTCTGGTGTGGAGTATCATTTGTTATATTTGCAAATTATTTGTGGAAAGTTATGTTTTAATTTTTTGTAAGTTTGATGAAGATTAGTTACTTACCAACTTACCTCAAAAACTTAAGATGCAATTTGATTAAATATCATGAGATGATTGGACACAAAGAAATATAAAAGTGATTCAATTTTGGCAGATCCGTGTCAAAGATCAAAGTTGGGAATGGATATGCTTTAGTTTATATTGTTAAGAATGAGAATGAAATATAGGTAGTTCTGTCCATAGTCCATAAGAATGAGAATGAAATATAGGTAGTTCTGTCCATAAACTTAATACGGCATTTGCAAAGGTATGCAGTCCAGCAAGTGCCCCTCTAGTATTTCATGAACTTTAATGTTAGTTAGTGTTCCACAGATGAATTTTTTTTGCCATTAGAACCTCTATTTGGGGGGACACATGGATACTTGTTCACTTCCTAAATATGATGTCTTATTTTTTCAGGACCGATAGGTAGGACTTATTTTCAGTGTCATCAGCTGGGGTTTGCTATATGATATAAGGGAACTCTTTAAAAGATGTCAAGAATTTGCCAAATGTGAGCTACTTAGTTTTTTACAGTAAATTCATATACATTTGCTGATCATGCTTGGAAATGTGTATCCAAGATGTTTTATTTCATTCACAGTACATAGCAAATATGAAATATATCAATTACAATCTATTGTATTTTGTATTTTTCAGACGGCTACTCTTATCTACTGAAAACAGACGGCCCACATCTCCACACATGTACTTGAAGGTGTTGTTATTGGCCAAGTTGTGGCTCTTCATGACTAAAAAAGAAGAGGTATGTAAAAGAACATATGATAATTACTTTCAATTTTATGTTCCTAATTTTGATTAATTATATATCTTGTTGCAGTTATGTGAAATTATAAATTCCATTTCATAAAAAAAAAAAAAAAAAAATCCTAAATAATGATATACTGTACTTTCAAAGTAAAGTTTAAAGTTATACTGTTTAACTACCTAACTATGTTTGGCAGTAAGCTATGGGAATCTTTGTATTATTTTGACAAGATGGCCCCGGGTCTCTCTACCTGTAGTGGTGTTAGCTCTCAGTATAACTATCTTCAATTGTCAAACTAATGCTCAATGACCAGTACAATGTGAAAACCTTCAATCACTTCTTGAAGTGATTGGATATGTGTTCTGTAATTAAATAATCATGTTCTTGCACTTTATATCCAGCTGGTGAAAACAAGAAGAGAAATTGCACTGTCCATAAAGATACCACCAAAGTTTTGGAATTGGGTAGAGCAGAATGAAGTATCTTGGTTAGCAGCAGCTGACACAAGAAACCCACTTCATATTCTAAAGAGTATGACTGTCTCGCTTGCATACCAGGTAAATTTTACTTCTAGTTCACCCAAAGTAAAAATAGGAATGCTTAATAATCACTTGGTTAAAGCTTAGGCTCCTTTTTCAGTTACACTGAGAATTTGAAACCTGTAATGTTTGGTAAAAAAGAGCCTGTGGGAACTGTTTCACAATTAATCAATTACTGAAAGTCTCTGATTTTGTAGTATCGGGAAGAACTAAAGCTTTGACTGAAATTTTGACAATCATTTCCTTTTTGCAATGAAAACTTTTTCCATTTGAACCTCGAAGGTTTTAGATGCCTCAGGTCTTTCTCTCTTGCCCTTGGAACAATCAATTTGGGATCTGAGAGGAGAGAGGGCAACCACTTATAAAGGGGAACAATGCATGTAGAAAAATTGACAGAATGGTGAAGAGAAGAGAATAAGCAAAAGAGCTGTCTGTATAAAGGTGGGGGTATTTGGCACTTTAGCCATTGCCAATCCTTGTTGCTAAACTCTCTGGAAGGATCAGGGTATTAGAGATTAAACTATTGTATTTTTATATGGTTATGTAATGAAAAGTGACTTGGTCTTCTTAATTAACTGAAATATTTTATTTCAGACATTGTATGGTGGCACAGCTGTTGCAACTAAGGGAGTACCAACAAAGAAAAAGAGTGAAAAGAAAATGAAAGCTAGAAAAAGAGCTTTCCCTGATTCTTCCTCTTCTGAAAATTCAGGTACCAGTAGCATTTCTGAACAAACTGTAAATTTGAAGGATACTGCAAAGCTTAATAAGAAAGTAAAGATATCAAAAGTCTTAGAAAATGATAAAGATAATGAAATTTCTGAACAAGAATGGGGCAAAAATTTGTCAAGCAAGTTGTGTCCATTTGTAGGTTCTGATGGTGGCAAAAAGAAAAAGAGTAAGGCGATAAGGGTGAAAAGGGAAATGTCTGAGAAACCTGTAGAAAAACTAATAGACCAAGAATTGCTCAGTGTGGAAAAGGATGGCATGAAGCAACTACCTGGAATATGTGCTGTAAAGAGAGGTCAAAATATGTGTGAGTCAGATACAGCTGTTGAAAATTGTAGGAAAAAGAAAAGAAGTAATACAGATGACAGAACTGTTAGAGAAGGACATTTAGATAGTAACAAGAAGATTAATAAATTAGACATAGCTCCAAAGGAAGTGTTAAAGGTAAACAAGAAAGACCATAAAGATGACAAAGCAAATCAGAGAGGACAATTGGATATCAACAAGATCAGTAAAATAGATATAGCTTCAGAAAAGACGGTAGGATTGAAAAAGAAAGGAACTAAAAAAGAACGGTTAAAAATCAACAAGAAAGAACACCAGCTAGATATAGTGAGAGGGGAGGTGAAAGCAGAAAAGAAAATGACCACAGAGAAGAGAGAATCCGTGAAGGAATTAAAAGCTACAGAGGGGGTGAAAGTACAAAAAAAGAAAGCCATAGAGAAGAGAGAACCTGAATCTGTAAAGGTATTAAAAGCTACAGAGAAAGTGAAAGGAGAAAAGAAAAAGACCAAACCCATGAAGGAATTACAAGCTACAGAGGTGAAAATACAAATGTTGAAGAAGGCCACAGAAAAGAGAGAACTGGAATCTGTAAAGAAATCAACAGCAGTTACAGAGATTAGTGGGGAAAAGGCCCAGCAATTGGGTATAACAAGGCAAGAGCAGAAAATAACTAAAGGAAAGTTAAATAGGAAGAAAGCTGGAGTTGCTAAGAATACAGATAAGATATGCAGAGCAACAGCTGAGGAAAAAGAAGTAGCAAATAAGGGAGAAGCAGGTGAAGGATTGAAACCAAAAGAAAAGAATCCTGTAAAATCAAAAACAAAACCTAAAGCTCATCGGACACCAGGAGATGTTAGTGCAGAGTCAGAGGTGAAATGTAAAGCCAATAATGAGAGTAAACTTAGCTTGGATTTAAGCTTCAAGAATAAAGAAATATATGAGAGAGCTGCTGTAAACAGAGACCTGGTAACAATAAAGAAGGGGAAGAAAGTGAAAGCTAAAACTGTGATAAGAATGGAGGCAATTGATGGTGAACTGAAATCTACATCCTCTGTGGGTACTCCAAGCCACAAGTTGTCCCTTAGTGCTGTACCTGTAGAGAGAAGTGATCCTTTACCAAACAAAACTATTAAAGAACAGTTGAACAGTCACATTGCCATAAGACAAGCTGATAAAACCTCTAGTAGTTTTGGGGAGAAAGGAATAAAGGTTACCAAAAACAACAAAAAAGCATCTGTTGCAAAGACAAGACCTACCAAGGAACCATTGGTAAAGTCTTCAGAATCAACATTAGTAAGAAGGAAATCCAGTGGCAGGAGGAATGTGTTCAAAGAAAGGCCCAGCAACCACCATGGAAGCATAAAGCAGTGGAACTTATCTTTCCATGTGACTGAACAGAGCGCTGCAGTAGAAGAGAAAGAGCCGAAAACATTGGTAAAAAGAAAAAATGATGGAGTAGGTAACGTGCAGTGTGTTCATACAAGCAAACCTTGGCTGATACAGAGGCAGGCCTTAAATCCAGTGGTTAACAAAATCACAGATAGCAACAATTTAGATGGAGACCCAAGTGGGAGCACCAGTTCTGATGATGATGTAGTTAGTAAACATTTTGGTGACAGATCAGCCGACCTCGACACTGTGAAAGAAGAATGCAAGAGTTTGGATGGATCAGAATGCAGTGATGATAGTGAAAGTGACAGTGATGAGATAACATTACACTTGGATCTGAAAGAAGAGGTATCAAGCAGTGAAAGTGACTCTGTTGATAGTGAAAATGCATTTACCAGGGATATAAAAGAAGAATCCAGTAGTGAGGATGAGACTGACAATGATGGAAAGACTGTGAACAGCAATATTAAAGAAGAATCAGAGAGTGAAAGTGACACTACTGACAGACAAGAGACAGTGAAGAGTAAAACACAGAGAGAAGAATCAAGCTGTGAAAGTGACTCTGATGATGGAGGAGAGAGAGTGAATGGCAATATCAAAGAAGAGGCAAGCAGTGAAAGTGATACTGATGATAGTGAAAACTCATTGACCAGGGATATGAAAAAAGAAGAATCGGACAGTGAAAGTGACAGTGCCGATGGTGAAGAATCTATAAAGAGAAATTTAAAAGAAGAACCAAGTAGCGATGAAGGTGAAATGTCATTTGTTAATGATGTGAAAAAAGAGAATGAGGAATCAAGCAGTGATGACAGTGATGGAGGTGAAAAATCAGTTAATAGTGATATTAAAGAAGAACAAGAGGATTCAAGCAGTGAAGATGATAGTGAAACGTCATTTGTTAGTGATATAAAAGAAGAAAAATTGGAATCGAGCAATGAAGGTGACAGTGATGAAGATGAAAAGTCATTTAATAGTAATATCAAAGAAGAACAAGAGGATTCAAGCAGTGAAAGTGACAGTGATGATGGTGAAACATCATTTGTTAGTGATGTAAAAGAAGAGAAAGAGGAATCAAGCAGTAAAGGTATAAAGTCAATTAATAGTAATATGAAAGAAGACAGTGATATAGAAGAAGTAGAAGAAGACAGTGAAGATGACAGTGATGATGGTGAAGGGTCAGTAGAGAGTGATATAGAAGAAGAAGAAGAAGACAGTGAAGATGACAGTGATGATGGTGAAGGGTCAGTAGAGAGTGATGTACAAGAAATAATATCTGTCAGTGACAGTGATAATGTTGACACTGAAGAAACATCAAATATTGACATCAATAATGGACATAAGAGATCCAAGAGGGAAAGTATTTCTCATTTGAAATGTGGACAACCATTAGATAGTGATGCCAGAAATTTAGAAGAGAAACAGAGTACCAAATCAAATAATGAGAAAGTGAATGATGAATGTAACAGTGATGTTGCAGAATTAGAGACATCTGTGCAAGAATTGGATGAAATTCTATTGGTGAATGATGGCACAGATTGTGGTAAATCTGAGTGTAATAAACAGCAGACAACAGAATCATCCCATCAGAGAAGCAAACAGCATACCAGGACTTCTCCGACAAGGGACGTTGCAAATCCAACTCTAGTTACTAATAATAACAGTGTTGTGGTAGACTTGGATTCAGATATTGAAATCATAGAGGATAATATTGAGCACAAGATTCCAGTAAGGAAATGCAGGCGTAAAAGGCGCAATTATCATAGCGATATAGATGAAGCTTCAGGATCAGATTCTGATATTGTGCCTTGTGACGAAGGTCGGCCAATATTTACTGATGAAGAGATCAAAGATTATCATAGCAAGCTTACGGCTGGTGAAATACAGAGAAAGGTTGAAAGTATGATTAAGCAAGAAGTAAAACAGTTGAAAAGTAAACACTTAATAAAAGACATAAACCAGGAGTTGGAAGGAGTTGATGGAAAGGAGCAGCCTAGTGGATCTTGTATCGATATAAACAAAATGTTGTGTAATTTGTATAAAGCTAGACCAGCAAAGGAGGAGCCACAAGGATGCAATAGTAAACATGTTGAACAGTATGTCGAGGCATCTACTTCCAATCTGGCTGAAAAAAAAAGCATTACTTCATGTCAGTTACATAGAGATATTGACAAACCTGTTGACCAGAATAAGTCAAACTCATTTAAAGACAAAGAAGCAGAGGAAGATGATAGCATAGATTATGATTCCACTACAGACATTGAATTTGTTTTGCAAACTATTATTCGGGACACGGGGAGAGTGTCTAGCATCTTAGGTGTGAGAGAGAGACTTTTGAAAAGTACTGATATCAAGGAAGAAGAAGACAGCGAATGTGAGAATGATCCAGAACAGGAGGAAGAGTCAGAAAAATCTATCCCAAAGAATGTAGAACATGTTTTGACAACACATTCCAGTCATTCTAAGGAAAACATGGAAGTAAACAAAAAACATTATTCCAACACAAACTCTGACATCTTCCCCCTTAAAGAGACAACTCTAAAATACGGATGTGATACAGATAATTTTTGTCATACAAGTGAGACTGAAGTTGTGGAAAGCAGTGTTGACTCTGAGCTTAAAATAGATAATATAACTGAATTGGGCAAGAAAAATGCCATTAATAAATGTTGTAATGGATTTAATATTGAGCAACCTTGTAATGAGTTTAACATTGATCATGATAAGATTCCAGAAAATGTTGACACAAGCCCAGTCTGTGGGGAAGGAGAGGTTCAAAGTAATGGAGAAAATCCTGTCAGCAAAGAAAAGGAAAGTCAGAAAAGTAAAGAATATGTAGTTAGTAAAGAAAATGATACTCAGACAAGTGAAATTAACCCTGTAAATGGAGAAAAGGGGATTCATTCATTAAATGAAGGAAGTTCCATCAATGGAAATGAAGAGGCTCCTGTAGATGAAGAAAAAAACTCTGTCTGTAGAAAAGAGGAGGCTCATACTGGTAACAATGGAGAAAAGGAGACTTATGCAATTGATGAAAATCCTATAAATATAAAGGATGAGGATCCTGTTGGTAAGGAAAACCTCATTAATGGAAAAGAAACAACTTATACAAATGAAAGAAACCCTGTAAATGGGGAAAAGGAAGTTCATACAAGTGAAAATATTATTAATGAAGAAAAAGATGCTCATGTAAGGGAAATAATCACTGTATTTGGGGAAAAGGAGGCTGATGTTTGTGAAGGAAACTCTCTTGATGGAGAAGAGGAAGCTCATACAAGTGATGATAATCCAGTTCATAGAGAAGAGGATATTCATCCAAGTGATGGTAAAATTACCAATGTAAGGATGGTTAAGCAAAGTGAAGGGAATGTATACAATGGAGATAAGGAGCATGATGTGTTATCTAACTCTCAGTATATGAACATTTGCTTATTGGAGAAAAACAGAGTTGAAATACAAAACATTCATTGTGATTCTGACGAGGAAGATGTAAAGGGAAATATAGAGTCTATGCACAGTGATGGTGGTATAGGTGATATAGATGTGAAAGATTTTGAAGAGATTACAAAGGAAGAGATTCACATAGATGATTTATTCGTGGATGATAATCGTAATACATCAACAAGTGAGAATAATAATGTTATAATAAAAAACATTCATAGTGCTTCTGATGCAGAAGATGAAAATGGAAAGACTGAGTCTGTTCACAGTGAAGGTGGTATAGGTGAAGATGATGTTGAAGATTCTGAAGAGGTGGCTAAGGAAGAGATTGACATAGATAGTATAGGCCATAAAGAAATCAACCATCTTGAATTATTGATAGATAATGATTGTAATCAGTCAGCAAGTGAAAAGGTACAAAGTGATTGTAATGTTTGTTGTAGGCATGTAGTGAAAAATGATTTAATCTTGAATGGGAGAATAGGCCTAAGTCCTTTTGAAGGCAGTACTGATATTCCTGTTGATACTGAAAAGTCAAAGCCTGTGACCTCTGTTGAAAATGAGGATAATTGTGTTATTCAAACATTACTTGAGCATGCTGAAAACACACCACAGAAATCATATGGTGCAGTGGTTATTCCTTCTGAAGCAGAAAGTATTCCAAAAGGAAGCAGTACCAGTACCTGCAATAACATTGATTCTATTGATGAAGAATGTGAAACTAAATCCCTTGATGAGACAGATGATGCTTATGAGGCCAGTAGTGATGGCTCAGAAGACTCCACTCCTGTAGTGAAGAAAAGGTTACGCAATCTTAGGAAAAATACCATTCATAAAGATTTACCCGAAGTTTCAGATTCTGAACCTTCTCCAGTTGAAAAGAAAAGACGAAAGAGGACTGTGGGAACTTGTGGAGTGACTTGTCAGAAATTGAAGAAGAAAAGGAGTCAGAGCTGTTGTTCAGAAACTGATTCATTGCTTACTGTTCAAGTACCTCTATCAGGACATAATCTGAGCAAACATGATGCAAAGAATAATAAAGTATTATCAGATTCAGAAATAGTTTGTAGAAAGAGTGTCAGCAGGCACATCTGTTCTACAGACAAAATCCAGGCCTGTACAGAGCATACTGAAGTAAGAGAGTATGAGGGTTTAGGACTAACTGCTGAAAATAATGGGAAAGATTGTGATGTAACTGATGTAAACAATGAACCTGTTGTGCCTCAAGGTTCTGAGAAAGTATCCATAACAGAAGTAGAGAACTTGACTGATGTAGATGTGCTAAATGGTTTTAATACCAAAAGAAATTGGTGTCTGGCAATAAATGAAGATTTAAATGAAGTACATAACTTCGCCGAAAATATAGATGAAGGAGAAGAATTAGAAGTACTATCTACCTCTGAAGTTGAGGAAAAGGATGAATTGTCCTGTAGTGACAGTCTGGCCAGAAATTTTGATGATGCTAGTGATGAAATGAAAACTTATGTATCCCCTAAGCTATTAACGTGTCAGTTAGGACATCTTTCAAGACTAAAGAATGAGGGGAAAAAGAGCAGTCCAGAAAGTTTCAAACTAGATGGAATCCATACCCATGTTATTCCACATCTGAAAGTTCATCATGTGTTAGAAGCAGTATTGAATAAGGAAGTACTTATCAGCCCAGAGGTTAGTGATGAAGAATGTGAGTTGATGTCCCCCACAGCATATGATGATCAGGAGATGGAGAGAAGCTTACCATCCCAAGTGGACTTGTATAACAACAGGAAAAGGCTCACTTATGTGTGTGGAAGGAAGAGATATAGTGGAGGTATAAGGTCCCCGCAGAAGGTTATACCAGAAGAACAGGATGAGAGCACCCTGCCCAAGCATGGGAGTAATGCTTGTGTAGATTCCTCAGCTCAGGGTCACAGCAGATCCCCATCACTAGAGAGATCAAAGCCCAAAAACCTGAATCCAACAAGAATACCATCCAGAGGTTCACCAGCCAATAGGCAAATAAAAGTTACTGAAAACAGCATCTTGGAGTCAGATTTAGTGGTTCCAAATACTCCAAAGAACCTCGTATCCAAAAGTCATAAGCAGGAATTACCAGTAACCCTAGTACCCCCTGAATTATCTTCTGGGGAAGAAGTTAGAGAAAATATGAGATCTGACAGAACACTGGCCAAAAGAGTACGTGTTAATGTTGTCAAGGATAACATTCCTTTGGTTAAGGAAATTGGATTTAGTAATGTAGGCAAAAAGCAGCCAGTAAATATTGAAGAAAAAACAGTAATTGGTGATGATGGAGAAGAGAGAAATGGAACTCAGTTGGATGACTGCAAAATAGATTTGAATCAGGAGCAGCGGCAGGCGGGAACAACAAGGAGGTTAACCAGTCTTCTGAGGAGGAGCAGTAGGCTGAGATCAAAATCATCAGAGGATGAAGTAAGTTGATAAGTAGTTATTTTTCAGCCAATATTTGTAGTGCACTTTAATAACCTTTGCTTCTCCATATAGAATAGTCCCAGTATATTAGTAATTTGGTCTCTTGAGCTTGATACTTGCCTTGTATCTCATATCTGTTTTTATGAATACCATATGGCTTATACAGTAATGAAAGGGTTAGTGAAACGTCATATGCACATTCCTTAGAATTTTTTTTATAAAAATTTCCTTCAATAGGGGATCACTCACTTTACAGCAAGTTGCCATTTGCCATTTTTGCCATTTTGCCATTTTATCTGCTGCAAATAAGTCCTATGTAGAGCAAAGCTATAATATATTTGTCACTGTGGTACGACTTATGATACCTTATTCAATATTTATAGCATATTACTGTATTAGCTTCTTATTGATGTATTTTGATAAGGATACAATAATGAATAAAATTATTATACAATTTTATCATAAGTGTGTTTTTGGTCAGCTTATGTGTAATTTGGGCAGAATTATAACAATGTACGAACACAGAAGGCTTTCATTATTTATTTGTATGGTACCTGTACATTTTAAGTACTGTACTGAACGGGAAATAATATTTCTATATACATTATTATTCGAACATGTGCTTTTGATTTGGTTTTTCATATGCCAGGCAACACAGTCTACAGAGGTATACATATTTCTGATGCAAATAAATGCAAAACTATGGTTTTACAGTATTGCCCTCTTCATGATATGGATCATCATTAATAAAATTATCAATATACCCACACAATTCATAAAATCCCCATAATACACACATTTGTACTTTTTAATTACCTCATATACAGTATATGAAAAAATATCAGTTGTTTAGCGTACATATCCTGCATGCAATTACACTAACACAATTTTTTTTATAAAACATAATAAAAGGCCATGAACCATAATAGTGATTATCAAATGTATTTAATGCATTACATTTAAAATAGTTTCCCTATTGCCCTCCATTCTCTTGCGAGAGTTAAATTCTAACCATCATATGGCAACACACTTAAAAGTGTGTGGTGGCCTATTGGGTGGAAAGCCCCAGAATCTCTTGATTACACTTGCTTCTTACCTTAATATTTCATACATTTGTTAAATTAAATGGAGTAACATTCTTTGTTTATACTATAGGTGTACAGTAAATATACGTTGCCTACTGGTAGCTACATTGATCTCCCTGTGCATGGACATATTTGCATTATGAAGTATTTTCTTTCAATATCGCTGTGAGGACTCTGTCCTATGCAGTATATTAAACCTTTGATATAAATGAGTTTATTATCTCTTGTGTAGTTCATATTACTGTATTTTCAAATCTTGCTTAGGCAACATTTTATATTTGCAGTTGCATTATGAAACTGGGCATTTCATGTAGATTTGTTTTCTGCATTTCCTCTGCAACTTGATAAATGGAAATACAAAGTTATCAGGTCAACAATTAAACAGTTACTGTAATTTATTGATGAATAACAATTTATATCTTCAATTATCATTGTTTGTCAGAGCACTTCAGTGAACACCACAAAACTAAGCCGCACCCAGATGAGGGCCTCCTCCAGACTCAGTCTGAACATAGCAGTGGAAGCAGGCTCAGGTATTGGATGTTCCTTTGAACTCCATTATATTATTTAGTGAATTAAGTCTTGACAGTTATTTGATATGTAGTATAGCCATGTGACTTTATCATTGTTTTACATTGAAACATTTGCAAGACATTTTCTACCAGATTTTTATCTTTTGTCATTCACAACTAAAGACAAAAAGTCTTATGAAGTATTTTCAGCAAAATATTATTGCATGAATCAAAATGACACCATGAATGAAAAATTGAAATAAGGCTCATGAGACATTCCTTGGTTGCAGAATATACAGTACTGTACAGTAAATTCTGGGGAGAGGAAGAGCATTGATAGATTGTTCATAGCCACCCCATTGGGAATGTTGTGTTTGTTGATACTGTACATAGATGCAAATGAATTGTATTTCTATATGGCATGTCTTGTACATTAACCAAACAAACTATTATATAACCCCTTTGTCCCACTGCATGGATAACTGTGATACTGTAATTCATTGATGCCTTTTTTCAGGTTCATCTAAATCTCCTTCTGAAGCACATACTCAGTCCCAGAAAAAGGATCCTACCACATCTAAGCCCTCCAGAAGCAGAAGAATGACTAGGGCAATTGATTCATCCTTAGAAGTAGATTCACCAAAATCTAGTGATAGTTTGGATGCTTCAGTGCACCATAACACAGAGAAAGAAGGTGAGGAAGTTTTGTAGTCTTATGCACTTAAACACTTCTTTATTGCTGTCAGAAAATTTTCACAAAATGCTAATCTTGACTAGTCAAAGTTCACCACCCAGATGTTAAGAATCATGTATTAACCAGGCAAATGCAAGATGAGTACATGTTTATTTTGATAATTGCAGTTATTAATTTGTTCATAGCATAAATAAGATTGTAATATGAAACAGGTTTATTGTGGATAACCTTGAAGTTATGAGTTGATGTGGGTAAAAAAATTTTGCTAGACCTGTAGCCTCCCACTCCTGGAAAAAGTAAAGTGGATTCTTAATGATGAAAACGAGAGAAAGCTAACTGCATTTTATCTCCTTGTCAGCAACGGAATCTGTGCACCAAGAATTAAATCATCATTACATTATACTTCACTTAGACTTTGTAGTCTTTGCTTTATTGCTCCTCATAACCTAATTGAGCCTGTATAATAGTAGGTAAAAACTCTATAGGTATATTGTATTGGCCTATTGCATTCTAGACTTGAACAGATTGAGTGGAGCATAGGCAAAATTTGATGTAGGTAAACCTAAAAACTGTATTCTCATGCCAGTCTCTCAAGAGAGGATAATATGCATTGAAGATGCTGTGCCAGACGGTAAAACATTGTCTAAAAGATAAACCAATAAGTGTCTGATGAATTGTGCATTATTATCTGACATATACCAAAAGATTTTACGTGTCGTAGTGAAAATACATTCTGAAAAGATTGGGGAGCTTTGTTGGTGTACTCATAAGGTTTGTTAATGTCTGTCATGTGATTCAAAATATGACGCAAAAAAAACTTCCTCATTCCGAAATTTAAAGTAGTAGCTGAAGCTTCTCTAATGGAGATCTTATTTGTTTATTGTATAATGTATCCTCCCACAGGTATTGTGTCTTTCTCTCCAGCCTAACCCGTCATCAGAAGTTATTCTTCATCTCCACAGTTCAGCTGTCGTATGACCTTCCATCCTCTGTATTCCCCTCTTCTTACAACCTTTTTTCCTTTAAAAAGCCTGTCCACCAATGTTATTTAGAAATAGTTTATGAATGATTTTCTATCCCCGCATTCCTGGCACGACTTTCAAAGGCAACATAAATTTTGCTGCTGTCTTGGTTATGATAAGAATTGTTCATAGATATAACCATATAAAGTTTAAACTGTGTTTTTTTCCTCAGGCAAGGTCAAGGACATTGGAAGTCGATCACTACGGTTTCGTCAAGTGAAATATGTACTTTAGTGAGTATCTTAGATATAAAGATATTGGAAATTACAAGTGTAGAGTTTATGATAACTCAGGATTTTTATGGGTTTCCTCGCACTTAGTGAGTTGGCTTATAAACTGTTTTATTTATATTATGGTAGTACTGATTTGGACAGAATTTAATTTGTAAGGCAAATATTCTGACATATTTTTGGAAATGAAAATCAGACTGTTAAGAAATGCTAAAGTTATTTAAAGTGGATACATTATGTGTAAATTAATTATGATATAAATTTTTTAGTGCCAAATATTGTTTATACATGTGAAGTACATTGTCATGTAGATGAAGGTAAGCGCTTATGTCATAAATAATTCAAGGACAAATACATATATATGCACAACTTTATGTTTATGCAGCCTCAGAAAACTTACCTTTTTAATGTCTATTTATGGTATGAGAACAAACAAGTAGTGTGCTTAGAGACCTCAAATTACCCTGGCCAGATTGAGCAAGAGTTCAGAATAGATAAAGTCCTGGATTCAGATGTCAATATCAGGGAAATACTTATGCTAAACCTGTGTATTTACTCCAGATTTATTATACTGAATACAGTATTAGGAATACATTACTGCACTATACAGGTATATATCCGTGGACCGTTCACGAAACAGGGATTTGGGATGAAACAAGTACTGAGGGCTTGGACCTCAAGAACGTGACATGATTCATCTCTTACTCACTGTCAAGCACGTACCCCCATAATTATTATACTGTACAGCATACCAGTACTGTACTACATAATTATATTTATGCACCTTACCAGTTGGCTTATTGTGGCATTGTGTGTGTAAAGTTGCTCAGTTTTACCTACGCTTGATAAGTTTAGTTTTAAGTTGGCAGCAGTGGAATATAAAAGTTGGTTCAGAATTTTCCACATAGAATATATGGGAAATACAGTAAACACATCAGTGAAAAACAAATTTTATCCATAGTATGTGCTCTATTTGGTTGCCATCTTGCCATTATTTAAAAAACATAAACAAATAATATAAACACATGTTAATTTCTCATATGTATGAAAGGTAGCCTGTAGTTTCATGTATGTGCTTTATTGTCAGCTAGTTATGAAACATTGACCTGGCATTATATAAAGCTCATACCAACATAGTGCCTGAGTAAGAGTGTTTCAACTCAGTGGCTTATTCATCATGGGAAACTATTGATATTGAACTGAGGGGAATTGTAGATATGAGGGTGTTGGGGAGGGGAGGTAAACCCAAAACTTTAGAAAATCACTTGAGCAGCATATAACAAACATAAATGTGTGTAAAACTGTATGGCCAAAGAGCACCTAGTATTGGGTTATTTCTTCCTCCAGAATCTGTGATATTTGATGGGGAACTAGAGAAGGGGGCTAAGAACCCTGAAGCTCAAGCAATCTTGGTTTATGCCACAAACTAATTATGTGTGAATTTTTTCTTTATTACACTTGGGACAGACCTCGGTAGGCATTCTTCAGCTCCCATTATCGAATGTTTTGTCTTGGGTAATGTACTGAACATGATGTGCTCCTAGAATCAACTTTCCAAATACTAGCTGGGAGCTTGTGAGTCTGGGACAGGCTTCTACTGCTCTCCTTTCCTGAATAAAGTTAGACTTCAACTGCCAAGAACCATAGACTGAAGCAGGTGCAGTTCCTAAACACATACAGTATACTAATTTAACAAGATAGAATTTCATAGTTGATGTGGAAACATGGATGACAATTGTTGTTGTTGATGTTCTCCCGGGGCAGAATGGCCTCCTGCCCCACAGACCCCCGGTACGCTCTGGTCGCAGTAAAAAAACAAAATTGAAATAAAGGAGGGGCAATAAAGGATGACAATTGTATCACCCAGTAGTGTCTTGTCTGATTTATCCCTTGGTAGGTAATTTGTATGAGTTAACATCTACCCTTGGATAATCTCTATGGTTAGAGTTTTCCTGTGACATTGTGAATCATTTACAGTACCGGTAGTTTATTTTGTGTACAGTATTTTTTTTCCCCACACATAGAAAGTACAGTATTACTAAGGGCAGTGATGGGGTTTGGTCAGTTGTTTCTTGGAGTAGCTCTAGTATTTCCTATATTCATATTATGTCTCTTTAGTTTAGACTTTTTATACAAACAATTTGATCACATTAATTAAGACATGGTTGAGATGGAGTATTGTACAACCGCTTTCCTTTGAATTAAAGTGTGTTTATGTTCACATAATCATTTCACTTCTGAAGAAACTTGATTGTGAAAGATTTCATTAAAATACTTGTGTGCTGAATAATAAACTCATACAGTATACTGAATGAAAATATTTTATTTTTAATTCTGTAACGAATTATGTTATATTCTCTAAGGTAATTTCATAATTATTGTTTTGTAAGGGACATGGATGTACTGTATAGTACAGTACAGTAGTTTAATTTACTTCAGTAGGTTTATGCATACAGTAATGTACTTAAAGCATTATATTTCTGTTGAAAGTTATTTTAATTGCAGGTATTGTTAATGATACCAATATATACAGTATTCTATGACGGTTAAATTAGAAGAGAAGTGCCTTGTAAAGAATTTGGAATTAGGTATTACAGATACTTTTTTTTCTGTGATGTTGAATATATAATTTCTATTTCATGTTTGATGGAAAGTATTTGTTCCTATGTACAGTATATACTGTATTTACGTAGCATTAAACATTGAACTACAGGTTTTCTTGTAGGACTTGTATTGTGATAAAGTCACCTCATGCCTCAATGCTTTTCTTATGGTGTTGATCAGAAGCTAAAGATATTTTCATCAGTGAAGTATGTTAGTCTTTGCAGTGTATCTTGGCCCTGGGGATAGGGTTGGGAGGAATCCGTGCTCTTGCCACATGACCTCTCTCTCTCACTTTTCCCCTCTCTCGTCCTCCCGCCTTTTTCCCTGTCATTCGGCTTATAATTTGAAAACTAACCATACCATTTTTTTCAAATTGTTCCCAATGAGTTTTCCATGCTGTGTTACTGGAAATCGGGGAAAACCAAGCGAAGCTATCCTGCACTTACCCCAAAAGACTTGAGAAATATTCCTCCTCCTTGTTGAACTATGCTGACCTGGGTTACTCACTGACCACTGGATGTATGGTAGGCAATGCCGCATGAATATCACATGTTGCTAAGTGTAATGGTAGGTATACAAAGTTCAAAATAGTTGTTTTGCCCTCAAAGTACAGATCATTCATGAAACTACACAGCCTTATTATGAAAATATATCATTTAATAATAGTTGATGTGAGAGAGAGGTCATCATTTGGGAGAAAGAGGGAGAGAGGTGATGTGGCCAGAGCGCAGACTCCTCCCAACCCCACCCCTGGGGCCAAGATACGCTACAAGATATACTATGGTCAGTATATATGCATCATAATGTCAAGCATTTTAGAAGGTACCACTATTGGTTCTAGATATCTAACTGAACCTTATTTTGTAAAGAAAAGGGAGGAGCTACACCTGCTGTCCTATTTTTGTATTTTTTTTAATTACATCGCTGGTCTTCATCAAACCATTCCTTAATTGTAAATGTTATTGTGGCTTTTAAGTTGTAATAAAAAAATTATGTATTGAATTGTATACTGAAAATAAAAGTAACAGCTCTTGCTCTTATTTATTTGGTGCTTTACTTTGTGCGTGTGTGTGCGCATTATAATAAAGCAAAAACAAAAAATTAACTGAATGAAGAGTGTCTTTAAGAGTCAGAAATATTTATAGAAAAGGAGAAAGAAACAACAAAATATGAAAAAAGAAAATGAACTAAACAAATTATTAACCTAAAGGGGACCTCAGTGGCTCAGTGGGTAGAATATTGCTGGCCTGCGGGCATGGTGGTTCAAGCCCAGGCCTGAAACGTTGAGGTGGATTTGATGGTCCTTATCTATAATCCTAGCCAGTGTTTAGGGATTGTATATCACGGCCTGGTGGTGTAGTGGTTAGCGCTCTTGGCGCACATCCGAGAGGGCCCGAGTTCGAATCCCGGTCGGGTGGAGACAATTTGGGATTGTTTCCTTAAACATGTAACCCCTGTTCACCTAGCAGAGACTAGGTATGGGACGTACGGTGTGTGAAAACCCCCTGTGGGGTAAGGGGTCCCACATTTGGTGAAGGGAAGAATATGCCTCGCGTATCCTGTGCGTGTCATAAAAGGCAACTAAAAAGGTTGGACGGTTGGGCTTGCGACCCTCCCCCATAAAGAGTAAGACTGCAGCAGTAAACAGTGACTTGCCTCGGATTTCATGAAGGTGATTCATTGTGGCCACCCCTTCGGGAATTGAAGGTGTCTGGCAAAAAAAAAAAAAAAAAATTCATGACTTGGGCTGTCTCCTCACATCTGATTGGGGTGTTTGAATGGCATGATTCATGAAAATAGAGAAGATTTTTTGGGCGCCATGCCAATCGGTTTGTGGTGTTGGTCATTAAGGCAGCCTGTCTTGTTACATCAACGCATCTTCCCCCATCCTACAAGATGGCAATGCAATCCTTGCTCTTACAGCCGGATGCATATTCGTGAAGTTTATACGGGTATGTGCCAGCGCTTGATTTGGTTAGGTTAGGTTAGGTTCGGTTCATATAGGGTAAAATGAGCTGGGAAAGAGAATGAGACTATTTCAAAGATTATCCCATGGTTGGTTTTATCGTTATAACCCAAGCGTTATTCTCCTTCCAACCCCCATGATTTTGGGCAAGCAGTAAGCAGTGCCAATTGGCACGTAGCCCGCTAGACTTCACGAAAATGCCAGCCGGATACCTACTTCCTGCTAGGTGAAGAGGGATAAGAGGGCTGGGAAAATTATCCAACAATTCCACTAACTCGGCGAGTATGACAACCATTTCACCATCAGCTCACCCATGATTCACCTTCGTCCCTTGGAGTATAACCCCAATAAATCCCCCCTTCCCCCCTCAAAAAAAAAGAAGTGAAAAGAGGCGCCGTTGTAAAGGCAAAAACAAAATCCTCACGACCTCCATGAACTCTGTAAACCCAGCTGTGTTGTGTTTGGGTTCCTGGTTGCCATGGAAACCGGTGTGGCTGGCTGTGATGACTGGGTCTGGGATGAGAGTGAGTTGGTAACTTGGCAGGTCATTTAGTTGATGTCAGAACTCTGTAGGGTGGAGACAGTAGGACCATGGGACCTCAGAAATTGCCACGAGGAGGATCTGCCATGAAGGTTGGAGGAGGATGAAGGATGAATGACATTGGAGATAATGAGGCCTACATCAGCACCGAGGAAACACAACTTGAAACAAACCAACATCAGCAAACTATTATCTTGGAGGAAGTATTCACACAAGATTATGATATTACAGACCAAGGTAATGGGTATCGTTCATTGAGTTTTTTTTTTTTATCTGTACAGTCGTGGCACAAAGTCCTTGAACAGACTTCCCTTTACACCCTGGTCAAGGACTATGGGTTGATTCCACAGTGGCATTTGTTTGTTAGCTTCCCAACTAACCACACTTGTAAGGCTTCATTATTTTCCAAAAGCTGAGTATCCACATTCACAAAATCTATCCAACAGTTAGATAATGATGATCACTGCATTGTTTACTGACCAAATTCATTAAATAATTCAGCCATAAGTAATTTACACGGCTAACATTCTTTCATTTGCGAGCTTACAAACCACTACCAACCACTGTGGAATCGACCCTATGTGCCGCGACTGAACATTAAGGGGGTACTGTAATGCAGTGTTTGTAAATCTGTAACAAATGATTCCTCCAAATTATTCCATGCAACAACAACAGGCCACCATTATTTCTGTTCATCTGGTCCTGTTGTTTTCTGGTGTATTTTGGAGGAATTAAAAAGTTCTAATTTGTGTTACCCCCTCAATTTTTGTTATATAGTCGCAATTCAAAATTTGTATCCAGGTCTTGTTAAAGTTTCGAATCATTTGACATACTAGTGAACCAATTAACTTGCAATGCTTATCCTGTTACATATTTGCTTGAGCTCGCTTAATACTTGATAAAGCTATTCGAAGCCAGCCTGGATAAATAATTTGGATTGCGAGTGTACATATAGACTGGTATTAAGGTAATGGGAATCATTCATTGAGTTTTTTTTCTGTACATTAATTTTTGCGGTATATATTATAGACTGGTATTGATATAAGTCAAGGTAGAAATGCAATTATAATGCATGAGTGAATAAAAATGTTGGTATTACTGAAGAAAAGGTCATCATGTTTTGTTTTTCTTTTTGCTAATCATTCAGGCATATTTTTTGTTATTCTATTTATATATTTCCATAATACAGTATTTTGAGCAAATAACCTTTAACCATGATGATAATGATGATAATAATAATAGTAATGATGATGAAAATAATAATAATAATAGTATAAATTTTTTTTTTTTACCTAACCAAAACTAACCCAAATGTAAAGGTTGCTCCAGTCCTAATTAATTATAAATAGGTTGGATATGTTAGGTTAAAGGTTTTTTCCTTACAATGATATTGTTCAGAAATGAATAGAACAATCAGAAATATGTATAAAAACTTGAGAAAAGAGCAGGACAAAATAAGAGGATTTGTTTTTAAGAAATACCATAATGTTTTTAATTTATGACTATTTTGATATTTTAGGTTCTTGCAAGACAAAAATATTAACTAGAATCCTTGGTACATTTAAATGCCAGTAGGAATCAGATGTAAAATAACTTGCATATGAGTAGAGTTCATTTGAGTGTACTTCAAGTTTTAAGTAGGACTAGCAATAGGGTGTCTGTTTCTTTGATAATTGACAAGTGTCTTACAATAATTGCTGGTCTAGGGTTCGATTCCTAGGTAGAGTAATATGCTTATATTCATTTGCATGGATTTATTATTATTATTATTATTATTATTATTATTATTATTATTATTATGATGTTTCCGATGCAGATGTCAACATAAAAGCACTCCCTCATTTTTTTCAAGTTTAACCTTATGAGAAGTAACTAAATTTATTATAGAATATTGTGGAGGATAGAGAGATTATGAAAAGTTTCCTTTTATTGATTTTGCGAGTAAGTAGGACTACCGGTACCCTATATCCCCTCCCTCTCTCTCTCTCCTCATTACTATTCTCTCTTTCTCTCTCTCAGCGGTAATAATGAGATACTGAGGGGGAGATCTGGCCGTGCACGTGTCCTAATGAGATCAGACTAATCCCCTCTTTCACCAACCTCGCCTCTCCTGATTACCAATTAATGGTCGCACATCCTGTCTTTTAATTAAGTATGCCGGTACATGAATTTAGAAAATGTGTATAACGTAGTATTTTCATTCAATATGCTCCCTGTAGGCTAGGCTACACGAAGTTTTGTCCAACTGAATACCCTACAATTACGAATCGGAGCAAGAAACTCAGTAATTTGAAGTTGAACGGGTTCCTCCAAGCTATGCTACAAAACAGACTTCTTCAGACCAGGGTGTTGTTTCCTGGTAAAGTTTGGAGAAATCAATAGCCTCAAAATCGTCGACAACATGACAGGCCCTGCACGTGGTTTATGATGGTCGGCCTAATAGCTAGGGATCAAGAAAGATTAGGAGTGAGCTTATATAAGTGGGTACCAGCCACCAGGATACATGTCTTTGTGTTCAGGGTGCAGCTGCTCCCTATATCTGTAATTTTATATACTGTCGTGGTAAAAAATAATCATCCATATAGGGGTAACTCACATAAGGGTTTGACAGCTTACCTATGTTTCAATAAATAGGTCAAGTACCATAATCTAATTTACTACAAGCAGCTAGATACTACTTAAAACAATACCATCATATGTAAACGTGAAAACATTAGACAATAAATATTTTGAGTTACCCATATGTGGATGATTAATTTTGACCACGACTGTACACATGCTGGTAGCCCATTTCTGTAACATGTCTAGCCACCACCTCTGACGCCAAATTTTGCAGGGGAAACTTCCTTGTTGTATTGTATGTGGTATTACTATTGTACGGTTTATGCCAGCTATGCGAATGGTGTACAGCCTAACCCAATATTTGTTTCGTTGTCATGTGTTCTGTTTTTCATCTAGCAGGATTAAGAAAAGTTCGTGTCAGGTTCGTGTTACAGAGCTGTCTTTCAGATTGTTTCGATTCTAACAATAATATTATATAAATATTTGTGTGAATTCTACATTGAATATTGCTAAATTTATTCACTCGATCGTACGCATCGGATAGGAACGAATTTTAGCCAACCGTAAAATCTGTAATGTGGAAGGACGACCTTAGCATGATAGCAAGCCATGTGTATCTGATACTGTCTTGTAACATCCAAATATCCACGCTGTCATGCACGGCTCCACACTCCTTGTTTCGTGCAGAAGTTGGATGGTTCAGTAGCCCATGAATATACTGAGTGAATCCTGCAGTAGCCTACACTATAACCTTTAAAGTACGATCAATGATTAACTTGTATCGTATAATGCCCACCTCCACTTGCTGTGTGTGAACTCTAAATATTCAAGAGCTATTATAAAGGTATAAATCATGGTTAGATAGAATACAAATAGTATTCTTATAAACCATGGTATAAATGACAACATGCATAAAGTCGTAGTGGAAACCATTCCATCGATTGTGTTGAAAATGTGGGGATTTCTTCAGTTAGATATTTCCCCCCTCTGAAAAATAAGATAAGATTGTTGGAGATTCCTATAATGGTGTTCGCGTGACGTATTCCTCAGACCAGGGTGAATTGAAGGTCAACAGGTCAATCCACAATCGTGACCCTATCTCGATATTCAATTTCGTGCAGGGTGTGACGTCATGTTTGTTCCTCCCTTCTTTACCCTCACGTGATCTATATTCCCTTTTATCTCCTCTTCTGGTTGTGATCCCCCTCTTTTATTCCTTAATTCCTGGAGCAGAAGCACCATTGCCAAATCTATTTCGTTATACCGGCATTTATTAATCTCTCTCTCTTCCTTGATGATAATCGATTGCAGTAGCGTGTGATTTGTACTCGATTTCTACATGGGGAACTAACAGCTTGGTAAAATTTGATGTTGAGCAGCTGTGTGGTGGCTAGTTAGTTATACTTAATTGAGGCCAGGTGTGTAGCCTACTTATACTTAGGAACGGCATGGTTAGCCTGGGTGTACTGAGAGTGGGTGTGCAAACAATGGTTGACGAATTATTGATGGTTGACATTAAGTGTGATATTTAGAACACACAGGATCAGCACCTGGCTCCCTCACATGATTTGAAGGTCAACATTTCCCCCTCGCTCCTCTAGCCTTTCCCATTTATATACTGTTTTCGATCAAGTCTACCCATTATTTAGCCTTATTCTACCATTCTAGCCCCCTCATGCAGGTTTTTCATATAAAGGAAAAATTCATGTACAGGTAGCTTTTGGAAACCTAATTTTTTTTTATTTCTCACTCAGGAGTTGTGTTGAGATTTGACTCAGGTGAGGGATATTAAGTAGTGAAATTACAGAAATCTATCAATAATTCAGTGTTAGTGTTGTGGTGTGTGTTTCTGGGAATTAGGCCGTCAGCTTTTTCTCACAAGAGGCAGAAAATTTTTTTTCACATGTATAATAAATTTTTTGAACAGCATACTGTACTGTATATTGATATGTATGGAGAAAAGTTTCATATTATATCTCATATCATGACTTGAGCACATGAAATTGATACAGTAATATGATAGAGGGTGTCTAAATAATTTTTGCTGGTGTTGGAATTGCAGAAGTGGGTGATTACTGTCAAATAGTTGGCATTGATGTTGACCACGAACCTCAACTGGTGCCCCTCGCCCGTGCTGCTCTCTTTCACCCTCTCCCCTCAGCTTGGACCCCTGTGTGAGTACAGTATAATACTACTATCTCACCTATTATTTATCCTTTTAACTTACTTATACTGTACATAATTATGTAGCCCACATTATGATATTAAGTTTTAGATATTTGAAATACAGTATTGTACAGTACTGTATATGTACGGTACCAGTAGTTGTGGTAATACAGTACATTGGTGAGCAGAACGAGATAAACAAAGAACTGTACAGTATAAGGAGAAAATTATATTCTACTTATATTCCATTAAAGGTAGTTTTAATGTAGCATTATATAATTCCTTCGAATTTGTAATATGTGTAACTTTCCTTTGGTATGATACATACTGGTATTGATTTGAACATTATAGACCAACCACTGCACCTATTGTAACAGGGATGAGGTAGCATGAGTTGTGACATCCGCAGTCACAGCTGGATTTACTGTAGGCCTGTATAATATGTATGTTGTGATTTTGTACATATTATTACTATTGGGGTGTGTGTGTACTTGTCTGTTTCAGTGAGGACTCCCATCTGGGTCTTTACTTCTACAATAAAGACACTGGTGAGAGCCGGTGGACTCACCCAGTTGATAGTATTGTTCGTTCTATAGTCACTCGCCACCGCACCAACACCTCCTCAGGTACAGTACACCACTTATCATTTCCATGGCTTATATAATGTACACTTATAAGTAAGGCTTTTGCATTTTCTTTGATTGGTATAAACAAATCATTCACTCTTAGATATTGTACAGGATTTTTGCCCAATTCGTCCAGGAGTTTAAGCTTGTGTTCTTACTTGTCAGACTCCTACAGTGAGGAGTTTGATACTGAGGAAGACCAGCTAATATCAGAGTTCCTGAGAGCTCAAGTAAGTGAGCAGGAGGCCTCCCACTCTGATAGTGATGCCCTGGGTCACAGTACTGAACGTCATCCAAGCCATTCTATCATTGACTCACACTCGGGTCAGGATGTGCCTTGTAAACCAGTGAAGGTGTGCCAATCCCAGGACAGTATCAGGGGAAGTGATGAAGGCTGTGATACGGACGAGTCTCGTGCAGTGCCTAGTAACTCTCTCATACCTACAGACAGGGAAGTGAAATGTAGTTTTTCAAAGAGAGAGGATAAAGTGAATGTGACAGAAGAAAATATCAATGATGAAGTATTTGATAATGATGTGAGCAATAATCAAAATCTAGTAAACAAGGAGGATGGCAGGGATGTGAGGAAAGAAAAGGAAGAGACCGAGTGTAAGGAGAGTCAGGTAGAGGAAAGTGAGCCAGGAAGGAGCAGGCCAGCAGCCACCAGACCTGCCACTGCTCCAGCTCCCTCCATGTTTGGTGGGAAGGACAGTTTAGGCCGGGGCCTGGGGCGTTCCCCACTTGGCCCCCCGCCCCTGGGTACTCCAGGCTCCCTTGCTGCACCTACCCCTCTGGGCAAACCTGTACTAGGAGGTACACAATTGCCGTCAGGTCGGGTACCACCCATTGGAGGACAGCTGACACCATTGGCACCCATTGCAGCAGCTAGCAGAGGTGGTCACTTGCAGCTGGTCAGTATTGTCCATGGCCAAAATATTTGATATGCTGCAACACAGAAATATTCAGACACATATCACTGAGCACTGACAACTTGCTTCCTTTGAGAATTCTCATGGTTTTTTATTGTAATGTACCTAAATTTGTAATACTGTAGGCTTCTTATGTAGTTGTTTCACCTGGCTGTTGGTCAGTACAGTTTTCTGAACTTGGTTTGAATATTAATCAGCTTTGTGATACCATGTTAGAATGGAGTTGTAAGATTTTAAAATTTTAATATATCTGTACTGTATAATTATTCTTATGTGGTTTATGTGGGTCTTGGCAGGCACCTTTGAAGCCTCTTGGTCCAAACCCTAGCAGCCCTGGACATCAGCAGGACTCCAGGGAAGGTGAGTCATCATTATATGTGTTTGTTCGGTACTGTACTTACTTCCAGCTTACCATATACCAGTTATTGCTGCCACTAATACTTTAATCATTTTTTTTTACAGGATCTTTAGCTTTATATTTGTGTTTTTCTAATTTTGATATAGGTATACTGTAGTACAGTAATTAAATACAGTATATTTTTTCTTATGATAATTAAATTCCTTTTCAGGTTTTCCAAATGACACTAGCCAGTTGCATAGACAGAGAGGTATATGTTATTTTAATGTAGCCTATGATAGATTGTATGTTTCGTAATTGAAGGTACAAAGTATACAACTGCTGTAATAACTTTACTAAACTCATTATGTGGCTTGTAGAAATTATATAAGCACATTACACTAATAAAAACTTGGACATACAGTACATTTTGTATGGATATTGTTTTCAGGGAGACCAACTGATAGATTTTAGAAGTTCTCCTGATGCTGCACACTTGTATCATACTATTTGTCACAGGTGTTAGGGAGCATCATATCTGTCTCTGTCCCATGTACAGGTGTGCTGGGGGAGGAGGGAAGGGTGTGGTTATACCAGAGTACCAGTTTTTTATGGCCAATGTTCTAAATTTACTTGGTTAGGTTCATTTTTTGGGGAAATGGGATTGTATTTTGATCATTTGTATACCCACAAAATCTTGTTCTTCATCACTAGAGTATTTTTTAATCTCTACTTTGTCCTTTAGAACTGCAGTTACATTTGCATTTTATTTAATTGTGCGACTTCTTTAATTTCCAACAAAGTCTGAAATCTGTCAAGGTTGTCAGTATATTACTGAAGTTCATATTATTGCTTTGCATAACTTTTAAGTGATTTTTCAATATTAGAATGATCATAAATTGTTCAGTAAATGGTGCAGTACTACAATAAAGCATGTATCACTAATGCATAATCTCAGCTCATTGCTTTTCTTAATGGGACTATAATTAGAGTTTCATTACTATTGAATATGTTCTCATTTCATTCTTGCATGTGAGTTTTATCCTCGTGTGAAATGTTAACTGTCCTGATATTTGTAGGACGCAGCAACCCACCCTTAAGAAGACAACCAGCACAGAAGGAAGGGGAAATGTGGGGAGGAGGGAGAGGAAGTGGAGGTCCAGAGAGACAAGGAAGGGTCAGTATCAAGGGCGGTCCAATTCGTGGGGAAGGTGATGGGGCAGTAGTGTCTCTGGGCTCTCCACCAAAGTCCATCCTAAAGGGTCCTGTGTTGGTGTCTGGGGTGACAGCAAATAAGGGTGAGTTTTGTTATTTTTCCTGATAAATGACTACATTCATAGTAAGTCGTGGCCAAATTGTGTTTTGTGTTTGTTTCCCGGATAAATAACCACATGTAAGAAAAGTCATAGCTTGAATGTAATGGTGAGTGTCAGAGGCAGACAGACCAACTTACAAACTAAACTAATCCATTAGTTCCTTGGCAGTGGTAACAATGGTAATATTTAATAGAATTGTAAATTAATTGTTCAACCAGGAGTGTTTTTCTACATAATGCATTGTAGAATAAGTTTTGGCTTGCTGTCATTTCAAAATCTTGAATTTTTAAATTAAATAAATTGTATTAATTCATATGTTTGATATTGATAATGATTAAGCTCACATCACTCTATTTGAAAATAGTACAGTATAAGAAATTACTAATGACACTTGGCCAGAGAAAGTAGGAGGGATAACATGCCATGCAGAAGAATGCTTGTAGGGATCCCATTGATTTATTGACAGGGAGTCTGGCTAGGTATGAGAGGCTCAGTCATGTGAAGGCAGCCATGGTGATACCTAATGGTGGTGGTGCAGTGGGGAATGGTGATGCCATTCCTCCTACTGGTGAGATGTTGTGATGATAATTCATGTGTGTTGTGACAGTGGTGATGGATAAGGTATTGATGTAGGTATAGTAGGCGAAGTATGATGGTGATGTAAAAGAGGGTGGTGGTAGGTGGAAGAGGGTTTGTATACTAGAGAGATGATAGTGGATAGTGGTGCTAAAATGTGACATGACAGCAGTTAGGATAACATAGTGTAGGGAAGATGTTATGATGGCACTGGGTGGATGTTATGAATATTATGATTCATTAATGAGAATGATGATTGTACATTGTGATGGTGAAATGGTGTTTCAAACACTGAAAATCACTTACAGTATGCTTAAATTATTGATGTAGAAGAATTTTAAATTTATATTTGCCTGGTTTAATATGTAACTAATCTCGCTCCTTATACATACTGCAATTAAAAGGAAAAAAGCTGAATTGTTATTTCTTTCAGGCATTGATCGTTTGAGCTTGTTGGAACCTAAAGAAAACAAGAACATACGGTTTGACTTCACAACAGATGACATAGATTTTCATACCTCTGAGGAGGAGTTTGAAGAAGAAGAGCTTGAAGAAGAAGAGCTTGAAGAAGAAGAGGAGTATGAAGATGAAGAGGAGGAATATGACAGTGAGGCAGAGGACCTGGTGAGTGAGAGGAGCTTCATTAACCTTCTCTTAGAGGTTGATAGTTTCTGGCTTTCTAGACTGGCAGAATGTTTTTTACCTGCCAAAAAGTTTCTGTGCATGAACAGTACTGATAAAAACTTTGTGATTCTTTATATAGAAGTAGTTTGCAAAGAGTCTTAACCTAATACTAAATCTGTGAACAGGAGGAGGAAGCAATGCTGAGAGCTACTGGTTTCATTGATGATGAAAGTGAACATGGCGGTGTAGTGCTGAATGATGCGTCAGATTTGTTGCCACTGAGACCTGCTTCCTCAATCACCCGACCCAGTGCCACCATCAACAGGCCTGGATCTTTACGCCCTTCCCAGCACATGCCCCATGGTCCCGACCCTTGGGCTAGTAAAGAAAAAAGCATGCCCACACAGCCCCCTAAAATGGATAAGACTGGTGATCCCCTTCAAACGTTCAGAATGGAAAGAGAAAAGGAGCAGGCAATAAAGGTTACAGAGAAAAGGGAGGTCAAACCTAAAGAAACTCCTGTGAAAGTTGAAACTAGTCAAGAACAAATCAAGGGGAATATAGAGCTCCCACAAAATTCCTCGAAAAATGTCAGTGGCAGTCAAACAAACTCAACATCACCCAAAGCACAGGTACCGACTAACATAAAAACTTTGTATTCAGAAACTCGTAATGTGGGTAATGTAAAGAATGCTTCCCCTCCAGGCAAAGCTCCTCCTTCCACTGTTAAACAAGCTAGACCACCAGAAGAGCGGAAGTTGGAGCTAGAAGGTGCTCCCAAAACCAGGAAGATCAACCCCTTGGACCGAGTTGTTGCCAAGTTGAGCGGGAAAACTGAAGGCAGCAATCAGATTTCTGGTAATCCTGTAATTGATAATGATGCACCAGTAATTAGAGGTGCAGTAAAGAATGTAACAGTCAACTTAACCGAGCTGATGAATAATACTGATGAAGAAATTGAGGTAACTGTTTTTCTAATATATATACTGTAGAATCTTTGGTTAAATTAGTTTACTTTCCTATAATTTTTTGATTTTTCATATTCTGATAATTTTAATTCAGCTGATAATTATTTTGCTTCCGATGCAGATTAGAAAATAGGAGTACTGTACTGTACATTGCTACAGTACAAGGGAGATAAGTTTAAAGGTTACTTCAATTTACCACTTAGTGTTTGTTTCCTATCCTTCTCTAGTACAGTTCAATATACACTAAAGCTGTACTCTGCAAAGTTTAGCTAGCCTTTATTCAGAAATTTTGCTTTCTTCCATTTTTTTATAGCAATATTGTTATCATACTAGAATCTTTAATACTGTTCATAAACTTTACCCTCTAGTTTATTTGTACTGAGGTAATGCCCCATTACCATCTTTGAATTAATCTCTTTGGTTATCATAAGATGAATACTGAATATTTAATCATTGCCTTATACAATATGTGGTTGCTTTTGAAAATATGAATAATATTCCCATTTACTGTATAATAGTGAAGATAGTTCTGTACTTGCATTAGTTTCAAACCAAATGGGGATTTTGGGTTGTAGACAATGACGGTGTACATTGCTAATCATGCCAGTCATTCTCTTTATAAGTATGATTCATGCCAATTGTATACTTTGTGCATTCAGTTAAAGGAAGCAAACACTAGTACTCTTATATCATTGCTATCCATGTTGGAGCATTATTGGGTCAGTAGAGTATCACTGAATTGAATTGATTTGTGTAAGTATTAATGCTATATATATACTGTATATGTATTTTTACCAGGATGAAGACACTGATAACACAATGTCAGACGTGGATAACGAACATGAAAAAAGTGAACTAAGGAAGGAGGTTAGTAAGAGTATGTTGTTGAGTTGTTGGTTTAGAATGGCAGAGACTATGCTGAAAACCCACCTATAGTGTTCATGTCTATAGCTGCAAGGACTATTCTTACAAGAGGCAAAACTATTAATAAATAAGAATATTTTTCTTTAATTAAACACAGTGTTGATGAACGGATGGAAAAGATTTATGTATATCATTAGCTTCCTTGAAGTATTTTTATGGGTAGGATGTAAAGAGAATATTTTTGACATGATCATTTAATAATTAGATAAAAAATTATTTATATGCACTTATTTTTTGTACAGCGTGAGGCAGAGGAGAGGAGACTTCGTGACTTCCATGAGTCTCAGTTGAAAAATCTGCGTGACAGCCTCAATAAAGAATATAAAGCTATGGAGGAGAGAGTCAGGTAAGCATCTTCTGGTAGACCAAGCATTGCTCCTAACATGTGCAATTATTAAATATTATTTTGGTGTTGTTTTCCATATCTTTTTTATAACCTTTGCAATCAGCGATGTTGACCACACTTAGAGGAAAGTAGCATATACTGTACCGTACAGTATTGCTAAATTTTTAACAAATATCCATCTTCACACATAAGTTCCTTTGCTGGGTGGATACTGTAATTTTACCCCACCTAGAAGACAGTTTGGGGAAGGGAGAGTTTGCCCTATTGAAATTGGCCAACCACCTCCAAAGCAAAATAAAAGGCCAAAATGTGGCTTTCACCATAGCCTTCCAATAGAAAGATTGTCATTATCTACCCAATTTTACTCTTCTTTTGTTTAGCTTTTAAATTGTTGTTGATGTATAATTACTGTACTTGGATTTTAATATGAAAATTTATATTCTTTTCAGAAATGACCACAAAAATGCATTAGCAAAGTTTGAAGAACAAGAAAAACAAAAGTTGGAGCAAATGAGAAAGCAAATTGAATCAAATCTTAAGCAAAAAAATGAAAAGCTAATTGAGAATACCAAAGATGAGATGGAAAAGAACTTAACTGAAATGAAAAGCAAGATGATAAAGGATCTGGAAAGGGAGAATGAGGAGGAGATTGAGAAATTAAAGATGAGGTTTGTCCTGGATATGAAAAATACCAAGGAGAAACTACAAAAGGATCATGATGAAGTGAGCTTTGCTTTCAATTGTTGTACTCTGTGTTTGTCTTCTAAGTCCATATTCAGGTCCCGTATTGTCCGTCTGTTTCATTAAAAGTTCTTCAGTATTATTCCACTGGCAATTCTATAGAGTTTTCATGTAAAATCAGAGGCGATACTCGCATTCAACATTGTACACTGGCCTGACAGCAAGACTTTTATATTATTGCTGCATAATGTTGGATTAGGGGGGATATCTTGGGCCTATACCTGTACATGTATAATAGTTATCAGTCATATTGTCATGATGTTATAGTTACTGAAATTCTTTTTAGCTGGAGCTTCATGCTTGTTATTTTGATACAGGAATTGAAGGACTTGGAGCAAGAACTTCAAGCACTGTACAGTCAGCAGAAATTAGCTAAGCAAGAGGAACTTGATGCTCAGAAGGCCTCAGCAGCTTCCAGGTAAGAAGTTGTTTTTATCATCTGTGTACCAGAGTCTGTTCTCCCGTAGTTGATTGTAAATTTCTACTGCTAGGTATTGCACCTGATTGGCTGATATACAACTTTTATCCCCGAAGTGACAGACACTGGCTAATTATAGTTACCCATTATAATACCAGCTGTGGATATTTACTTTCAGCTAGAGATAAGACAACAAATGAGTTGTTGTAGTATTTTTAGAATTATATTTAAAGATGTTAATTATCATGTTCCAAACCACATTAATAGGAATGAGGTAGGTAATTTACTGTTAAAGAATATCTGATGGAGAAGCATTGTTTGTTGTGTGTTTGATGCAGTTTTGTTATTACTGTACTGAATAAAAAAATTTGTGAAGTACCTGTATGTAACTTTACGCTGCTACGATGGTTTCATCTTCCTGAATGTGTCTGTTACCTTTTTAAGTTCCTGTTTAGATTTTTTCTTAAAATATTTTGTATTTTCATAGTGCATTTGTATAGTTTCTACAAAACATTAATTGGGATTCAGTAACTTGTGATGCATTGTACATGTAGTGTTCAGATATTACTGTAGTACAGTACAAGTATACTGTACTAAAAAAGTTATTATTGATAGGTCTGGTTCATTGGAATTTGAACAGTCAGTGCTTCTACAGAGGCATTTTGATGTCTGGAAGGTAACATGGCTGTACTAGCTGTCACAAATTATACTAGATATTCACAAAGCAAACCTATTATTGTCAGGTAGGTTACTGTGTTGCACCATTACTGTGCACAGTACCTAAATCTAGAGACATAATATACTGTATATGCAATTTGCATTGTATTTTCAACCTTAAAGCTATACACTGTAATATACTGTATTATACTAATTCCATTGATCTGCCTCTTGGTAGGTTATATAGTGTACAGTATACATGCATTGTATATAATAGGAAAAGCGTGTAGTTAGAGAAAGTATTTCCTTAAGATGTGCAATACTAAGATTTATTTTTGAATGAGCATGATATCTGTAACTACAGCATGAGGAACCATACATAGTTAATGTCATCTTAATGAACAAGAAGTTAAGTTGAGCATGACCAGAACAATACTGAAGTCATGATAGCATCATTAAATCCTCACTTAAGATGGCAGTACTGTACTGATTGGACAAGTGCAGTGCTTGATGGATATCTGGTATCAGTGTGTATATAAATGAGATGATTTACTCATGAGGTGTAATATGTATTATACCTGTATTTACCATCCTAATTACTGCACAGCAACTTCTATTGTATTATATGTGAACTGTACTAGGGTGGATTGTTGCTTACCTAAGAGAAATTATGGGCAGCAATGCATTTTAGTACAGTATGTGGTGTGGAATGATAACTCTCTGGTTAAGTTTTCTTTCATAAATTTACATTTTAGGGGACTGCATATAAGTCTTTTGTGCCAGTTTTATTTTCCACTGAGTCTTCTTTTACCTGTTTAGTCTGTAGAGTGTCAGATGCTCTAATCCCTAATGGAATGGCCACAGGTAAACTACCTTTCTTGTAATTCCTTGATTTACATTCCCACAGGAACAGTAAACAGAAAGCAGCAGCAGCAGCTGTGGATGAGCTGGAACAGAGTGTGACAGAACTTCTACGTGAGAAACAACGTGACTTGAAGAAAGAGCACAACAAGCAGCTCGCAATTCTTTCCGATGAACTGGAAATGGAACTGGAGAAAGCTGCAAGGCAGGCCAAAGACAAGGTTAGTATGGTACTGTATATGACTCAAACGTGATTTGTTACTAAAGTTTTTAGAAATTATAACTTAAATTTGAGTATCCTTATCTTAAATGTAATGAATACAGTACTTGCTGATTGTCTAGCAGACCGTTAAACAGCTAAACAGACAGCTAAAGATTAGCAGGAAATGGCCTGAATAACTGAATATCACTATAGTACTACAGTATTAAGATAACTGAAATTAACTGTATCTTATTTACCTTAATGCAGGAAACTCAAGAGAAGAGGTCTCATGCATCCCGCTTGGCAAAAATGAAGGATGGTCATGAAGAGGAGGTTAAGCATATTGAAAAATTATATGAACAAGAACTTCAAGACTTAGAGACTGAGCATGAGAAAGATGTATTTAGACTCAAGGCACAGTTTAAAGCTGAGTTAACACAGCAGAAAACAGAACTGGAAAACAAACTGATAGAATTTCGAATTGAATATGAGCAAAAATTAAGCTGCCTGGAAGATGAGCAGGAAGTGGAGGAGCATGAGAGTAGCCATATAGATGACATTCCACCACAAAATTTTGAACAAAAAGATGAAGTGCCAAGAAGCAGCAAAGATCAGAAAGATAAAACTGTAACTGATGAATGTGTTGTTGAAAATAACAAAGAGTCACATGAAGATGAGAAAAATTACAGTGATTTACTGAGAGAGTTGAGAGAAAGACGGAAGAATTTGGAGAAAAATCTTGAAGAACTGAAAACACAAGAAAATATGGTTAAGGAGTTAAAAGTTCAGAAGCAAGCTTCATGTACACCACACTCTCCCTGCTCAAATATCACTTGTATTCATGCATCTAAATATAAAAAATTGAAAGATAAGTACTCAACTCTAGTTAATCGCATAAAATCAGAGAAAGCAAAGAGGGCATCAAAGAAACCTTCAAGTTTCCGTAATCCCATCATTAATACCACCCCATCCTTGTCTAGTGATAAGAGCAGCCTAAGTAGTGTCAATGTATCGGAAAACAATGACGTCACTTCCAGCACTTCCAGTCCCCGGAAAGTTCGCACTTGTAGCTTCTCGACCATTGATGCCAGTGAAGATGAAGATGTCAGGCTGGCCACTCAAGTGCTCAAAAAGTATGGCAAAAACGTTGACTACGGAAATTCCAAACATTCATTATTGCTGAAGAAGCGTCTGACCAGCACCCCTAAGAATGCCTGGGTTGAGGATGAGTTGCTAGCTGCTGGTAAGAGGGAGTTGAAGAAGACTGAAGAGTTTTTAAATTCTGGTATTTTAAAACATCATCCAACACTTGACTTGGATGTAGAAGGGATTCACAAAGAATTTCTTCGTCAAAATGCAAGTTACCAAGCATCAGCATTTAAGGTATGTGCCTGCCAGTTCAGTGGTTTTGATTGCTGGGAGGAAGTAATGATCACCAGATAGTAATGATCACCATAGAGTTGCCATATAACAAATACATTGAAAGGCAAAATATTTTGTGAAATAGCGAATAGGTCACACTCATCTCTCCCACTTTCTGCCTTACAAATTCACAATTCTCTCCTCCCATATAGTAATAACTTGCTTAATTGTGTAACAGAAATCTGGAAGTCATCTCTCCCTGGCCCGTGGTGGATCTATCTCATCTGACACTGAGTCTGATGATCCTGTTTGTGACCCTACCCAGGACCTACTCGCCGCCCCTGACTATGGACTTAATAAGTTGTTAGGTGAGCTGCCTTGTGTACACTTTTGTAATTTTCAGTCATCCCAGCACAACCTTGCCTTATGCTACTGTTTTGAATTAAGCCTCCTTAGCTTATCCATCACTTACAATTTGGATTTTATCATGGGATTTTATCATAGTACAGGTATTATCAAGAAAAAAATAGGTATATCTTTAACAAGCCACAAAGTATGGCTACATATTTTGAGGTGTAATTTTATTTGAAGAACTTATATTGAATAAAGGAGGAAGAACAATATATAACTATCCACAGGACAATTGAACTCGGCAAACAGACCAGTTTTTAGTGAGACTAAAATTCCTGGTCCAAGAAGAGGGAAGACCCAGCCACTGCGACCATCTGCCAGTTTGGAACGAGGCCTCAACAACATCACACAGCCATACACTGACTATATCAACAGTTAGTTGTCCTAACGATAAGGCAGTTTTGTTCTCTGCTGTAGCATAGACAATAGTAGGGAAAATTGAGGGTTTATTTGATCAATGTTTACAGTATAAGAATAGCTCTATGAGGGAGATGAAGGGGAGAGTGAGAGGTTTGAACCCTGAGCTGAGGTTCAAAGCAAGTACAATGGTATTTGATGGCAAGTTCCTTTGTAGATAACACTATGTTGCAGGCAGAGTGAAAGGGAGCTGCAGAATGTAGTGAATGAATTTCAGGATGTAGCCTATGTATAAGAAGTAAGCTAAAGGTGAATACCAAAAAGAGTAGTGATGGTTTTCAAGAGAGCAGGAGCTAAAGTGATTGACTGCAACATCTGGCATACTGTAATAAGATATTCCAAAGCATCCAAGGATATAAAGTTTCATGTATAGTACCATATATAAAATTTTGAGTAGATGCAATAACTATTGCAGTATTTATGTCTTTTTACCAAGATATAGTACAGTGCCAATGATGAGTAAGCTATGTATGTAATTACCAGTACAATAGCTGTTATGGTTTTCAGGATTCAGCACATTGTCACCATTTGCATCAGGCGGCCTCAAGCGTTTGAACTCTGGGTCTGTTCCTGACCTTGGTCCAGAGACTGTGGACAGGATAGCTAGTATAAATCAGTACCTACAACAGAGATGGACTAGTTACTTTGGAGGTAAGACCTAGATATACATGGAGGGCAGCTTCAAGTTATTTCTTGTCCATTGTCGTGACTTACTTCTGTTGAACTCTGTTATGATTTTGATGACTGAATTTGGTTGCAGTTTTGGTTATTGAAATCATAGAGAAAACAGAATTAAGAATTAGCTGCAGGCAGAAATGATAATGGGATGTATGAATGAGGAGTCAGCATGTAAGAGCATTTGTAAATAGCATAGAAGAAAAGGTTAAAACAATTACAGTATGTGGCATTAAACTGTAAGAAGAACAGGGAACATTATGATATTCTGTATTACTAACTATGTATGTATTTTTTTCCTGCAGAACTTTCTGTCCCTCTTGGTGGCAAAGCTGGATGGCCGTCACATGTCATTGGACAGTCTACTTTGTTGAGTGGTAAAAACACAACAGATAATGTATTAATAAATAACAGTATCAACTCAAGTGTACCTCCAAAGATGACCACAGTAGTAAGTAACAAAAGTCCATTAAAACAACCGAATCTCAAAGAGGATAACAATTTAAATCAGAAGATTGATGACCTGCGGGTATGGCTTGAGAAAGCTCATGCAACCTCTGCTGCTGTTGCTGTTGAAAAACTTGGTCAAACTGGGACACTGCAATAACAGAGAAATTTGGTCTCAGATAAGCATGCCAAACACAACCATAGGAATTTCTAATGCCCTGACTGTGGAGGGCTGTGCTCTTCAAGAAATCACCCAAGACTGTATTGGTTAGTGTAGAGCAGAGAGTGCCATAATTATAGACTGGCATAAACAAATCCCATCCCAAGGTGTTGCTGTCCCTTCTAATCATCCTTGTACAGGTATTTTAAGTATGATTGTATTTTGTCTTCCAGTATGCCTTCATGGCTTGTATTAGATGTAGTAATAATATATCTAGAGCACTGTCCAGGTATAGAGTAGTAGGTCAATTGGTTTGTGTTGTATCTCTTACTAGATTCTACCAATATTTGCATGTTATAGGGGAGTTCATAAGTACTGTACAGTATATTCATAACAAACTACAGTAGCATGGAATAAAAAGAGTCATCTTGCCCATAGTCCTTACCTTGCATATTATAGAAGAATTAATATATAATGTTTATACTGAATAAATTATGGTATCTAATTTCACAGTATTGTACAGTATGCAGTAAATATCTAAAGTTTGGAGTCCTCTTCATCATAAGATAAAAATACAAGAAAGACGTCCATACAATGTACTGTACTGGTAAATATAAAAAATATGTTGTGGTACCAAGCAGGTTAATAAAGTTTTTTTAAGTATAGTAAATGTAGAAAAAAGTTAGATTGGTACTCTGTCTAATTTTTTAATTTAAACTTGGTGCTAGAATTTTTCTGGTATTTCACACATTTATGCTTTACAGAACAGTTACAGGGGGAAGGTACTCATGAATATACAATATTAAGATATCATTTACGGTGCAGTATACAGTACCATACTGTACTTTACTCAGATTTTTTATTAACAGTACTGTTATTTGAAGTCAGTATTTATTTATTTTTATAGATGTCTTTTCCTTAAGTTGTGGTGGTTATTAATTTAATTGATGGCATAATTCAGCATAGTAGAACAGGAGACTACCTGTACTAAGTTTAATCATACAAAAATAACTTTAACAGGTTATGTACCAGTAAGCTTTACAGTATTTTTTTCTAAAATATCTGAATAAATTACTGTAGTGTAAATTCAGCTAGCCCTATTTTATGTTAATAATTTTATGTTACTGTATTTCCTGAAATGTTTGTACTGTAGTCTACCAGTAACCATCCATATGTGGTCTTGACAAGTAAGTACCTAGTCTTAAGATCAGCAGTTTTCTGGAAAGGTTAATCAACTACGAATTATTTTCCTAGATATTCATTAAGCTATAAAATATTTCAGTAGTCATCCCAAGCCACTGTGTTGGTTGTATTTACACGAATTATTTTGACTGTGCAATATTATCTAAGTCATTTTAAAGGTTTCGATGCACTGATGTCCTTTAGAGATTTTCATATTAAGAGTAAGCTGGCATGTTATTAATTTTGTGTTCTGAACTATTGACACATTAAATGGTACAGTAGATTTGATATTAAGCCGACTGTGTTAAATTAGTACAATGCAAATAAGTGGCATACTGTAATGGGGATTATTGCTGTGCATAAGTTAGCTGTTATTTTTATTTCTCAAACTACAGTCCTAGAAAAGGATAATTTTTCAGGCAGCTCTCCATGTTCATAGGTGATCCTGTTCCCTGCCATAATATTTTGGTGAAACTGCACATCATCATACAGTACAAAGAAGATCACACTGATCTTGAGAATCCCCAAACTATGCCTTCATACTTTAATATAGGGTAGTGAATAAGTTCATATGAACCATTGCCTGTGTATATATAGAAATCTCATTATTTGAGGTTGTTTCATATTTCTGAGATATTGTAGTAAGTAATTAAGATAAGAAGCAAGACATTGATACATTTGGTACTGTAATATTTGTGAAATATATAAGTCAAATTCTTGAAATGTGAATGCAGTGCCATAATAACTAAATGTTACACTGAAATGCTGTTTATTCATATTTTTTTAATTAGCTTTAATACATATTTTATATTTCAAATTGTAGTTTATTATCCAAATAGCTACCAGAAAAATATCAGAATTCAGAATTTTTTAGCAGAGCATTCTTAGGTACTGTACTTCTTGTACGTATTGTGGGTATATTATGATCATCATATCATCATCTTCACTGTATTTCCCTTTTCCTAATAGATTGGAATTCCAGGCCCAATAGAAGACAAACTAAATGGGATAGATCAGAGGTTGATTACTGAGTGAATTGGTTCACACATACAGGTACTGTACTGTACTGTACTCACATTCCCTTCCCTGTACAAGGTCATGAATGTTTCAGTTTTCCCATACAGAGTATACCAGGCTGGTGTAGTGATAGAACTCTCACATATTTAGTTAACCCAAGTTTTAGGCTGATATGACCAAGAATGAGAGTTGCACTCATTTGGAGGGCAGATGATATCTACTGCTGAAATGCCTTCAGAATGCCTTCAGAAATATCCCATATTTTATCTTATATCTTTAAGTATAATTATATTCCTGTGGCAGAATTGAGAACAATGGTAGGATACTGAAAAATATTAATTTAAAAAGTAACGTTTCTATTCAATTTACATAAAAATTCTATCATTTATAATATACAGTCTAATAAATTGTACATGATATGTGGGAAAAAGTAAACTTATAAACAATACCACTATAATTTTGAGCTAAATGCTGTACCTGGAAATGTATTTTCTATCAGGTAAACAGATATGCTGTATAGGCTAGTATCAATAAATTAATTGTTTTCATTATAACACACATTACCTATACATATAAATCATGTATATTATGTTTACTGTATGGACATCACACAAGACATGATAGTTCCTAAACAATTGTAACTGGGACAAAACTGTTACCATCTAATTTAAGTTTTATTTATTTATTTTTTTTTATTCTTTTTTTCCAGGAACAATTTACATACAGCAATTACTGTACCAGCAACCACAATATCCTTATTTTTTTAGGCTAAAAACTCTTCCCATTATGCTTGACAGGAGGACTGAATATATTACTTAATGCAGCAGTCCACATAATTTCTCTAGGAGCATGGTTGTTGCAACTGAGAATTTAGCTAGTAAACTAGCATGGTGATATGTCTAAAGAAATATATTTTAACAGAGGTTGTCTCCTTCATTTAAAGATTAGCTTGAACTCCATAAAGTTGTTCTTTCCATAATATACCGATACACTGTATATTCAAGCTGCATTAACTTCTACTTCCAACCGGTGATACCAGTCTGTACAATACCTACAGTAATAATTTAATATTAAAAATGTTAAAATACTGTACTGTACTACAAATGTAGGTGTGCTGAATTATAAGGAAATTTCTTTCAGCCACAGCCTGGAGTTGAGGAGGAATGTAGTACATCTGTCAGTTCCCTCTCACATTTTATTTTGTTGACACTCAGACTATCACATTCTCAACTTTTTCAGGAACATGATTTATCATATAGAAAAGTACATCATTTAGAGTTGATTTTACCATTTATAGATAATGTACAGAGATATTACACCTGGTATGTAGTTTTTTGGTTGAGGTAAAACTGCCATCCTGAGACACCTAAGGTTACTAAATATAAGCAAGAAGCAATAAAGCAGTTAAATGCATTGTCTCTGTAACCACGGCGAACTATGGTCATGAACTCCTTGGCATTACTGGCTGGTTCTTCTGGCAGGTCCTCAAGGAGAGCTGGAGCCTCAGCATAGAAGAGGACTCCCATTATCAGCAGTTGTATCACCCCCCAGAGGCTGATCACAAACATACACAGTGAGCATTTGTACCCACAGATGGCCATGACTCAACCACACCTACAACCTGCAAGGTGGATTTATCAGATTAATCTCATTACTTTTCTTGATGAACACCATGTAAATGCTGAACTGTATCAAAAGTTAATAATTAATAATTCAGGAGCTGAAATAATTTGTGTCCATAAAGTGATCATCATCATCTTGAATCAATTTTCTTATACTGTATTGTATTTCAATGAAATATTCAGTAAAAAATACAAACTAATTTATTGTATAATAATGAATTTAATGAGGTTTGTCGGGTACATTTTTTATGCTTTCTGTACTACTACATTGCTCCTGCAAGTAATGTATAGTTGCCAAAAGAGGAATTGCGACAAATCTTGACGGAACTTTAACCATAGTAATATCCACAACTATTTGTAGGGACTATAAGCATGTATAACAGAAGGAAATATACATATCCTTCTGTAATACATACTTATGATCCCTACAAACAACTATGGACATAAAAATATTTAATGTTCTATCAATAGTTGTCACAATTCCTTTTTTGGCAACTGTACATGGGTGTGAAATTTGATAATGTAACATCATCAGTACTCTGTACAAATCCGTCAATTACAAATACTCAATTAACTAAGTTAGGTAAGTATATAGGCATAGAGGAATGTGTAGCAAAGGATTATATAGTGACAAGGGTAATATGAGTAGTCCTAGCTATCTCATCACTAATATATGGCACTACAGTTTACATGTACTCTTTCATGAGTACATATACCTTGTAGTATTTACTAAAAAGAATTCGAACTAATATTAATATTTCTATGCTTGACAACATTATATTTACTAAGCGCACCCTCCACAATAGGATAATGCATTGCCTTGAATAAGACCATGGAGTTCAAGAAAAATGAAAGTGATGTCTGTAAGTAAGCCTAGCACTATTTACTCGTAATACCCAGCTATAGGCAAAACAACAGTTCCTCTGAGAAAATTATTCTATTAATTTAATATATTCATAACTATACAATGATTTTATTTCAATACATACACGACTGGAGAGAATGTAGCGCGTGGTAGCTGAGCGTGACAGTCAGCTGACAGAAAGAACCAAGCATAGCAGACTACACTGTGATGCAGACAACTCGATCAATATCACACTCCCACTACCCTAAATACTCACAAGTTAAAGTTAATCTACCATATTGTTCATTAGATTCTCTTCATTATAGAATAGGGTAATATCTGAAAAAAAGTAATGCTTAAAATTGTTGAAGTTCTCCTGTACGTAGGCCTACATCTATTATGGATATTGAAAAGATTACAGGATATGTACATTCGTTTCAATAGATTTTTTTTTATCTTTCTCTCCATAGGGAATGTTGCCTGCGGTGATGTATTATTAAAATTAGAGCTCGACCCCCAACAGCAGGGCTTCACAATCACAAGTCACACCCTCACATATATAAGTGGTCCTGTGGTAGTGGTGGTGGGTATAGGCCTACTGGGTAGTGGTATTGGTTGTCTATAACCCCGATCACTGGGGCTACATGGCTTTTATTCCCAGCTTGGTAGAGTGCATTATTCCTAGCTTGATAGAGTGCATTTCTACTAGCTTTGTTTGTCAGCATTTATGACACGAAGTTAAAACAACTAAATTTTTTCATACGTGATGTTTGCGATATCGTAATTCAAGGAAAATATTCAAGTCAACTATATAATTTCTCATTCATTCCCTTTTTTCTTCAACCCTTCCCATTCTTTTTCCAGCCCTTCCCATTCTTCTTCCAACCTTCCCATTCTCCTTCCAACCTTCCCATTCTCCTTCCAACCCTTCCCATTCTCTCAGCAAAACCTTCCCATTCTCCTTTCAACCTTCCCATTCTTTTTCCAACCCTTCCCATTCTTCTTCCAACCTTTCCCATTCTCTCAGCAAAACCTTCCCATTCTCCTTCCAACCTTCCCATTCTTTTTCCAACCCTTCCCATTGTTCTTCCAACCCTTCCCATTCTCTCAGCAAAACCTTCCCATTCTCCTTCCAATCCTCCCATTCTCCTTCCAACCCTTCTCATTCTCCTTCCAACCTTCCCATTCTTCTTCCAACCTTCCCATTCTTTTTTCCAACCCTTCCCATTCTCTTGTCAAAAACCTTCCCATTCTCCTTCACTTTAACAGAGGGAGAATGGGAACAAGACAAACACATATAGATTTCGGAAAAATTGATTAGCATTTGTTATCAAAATTATAATGAAACGAGGCAGGGACGTGAGTATACTGAATGACATTCTGATTTATTCTCACACTATAAGGTCATATGAGTCAAATCACACGTACATAATCCTTGATAAGCTAATAATCACACTGAAATAATGGCGATGGAAATTTAGCCAACCACTCAACCAGTGATTCTTTCCTGTATCCATATTTTGAGCTGGGAAGCCATTATTTTTGGTAATTTAGCTCTGTTTCCTGGAATACATTGAAGGAATCGAGGTGCTCAAATGTACCCAGAGTATAAAATTAAGGAAAAATAATGGTAGCAAAGATTGACAGTAATAATTAAGTGGTTCCAGGTGCCGTGGTAATGGTGTCAAAGGGACCCAATAGTGCCAGGTGCAGAGAATTTTCTGTTACTGCTGAGGTTTACAGGAAAATTATATAATAAATTAAGATTGTTCAAGAGTAAACGGTAATTTCTTCCAGACGAAATACCAAATAGACCTTCAATGTTCAAGAGTAGACGGGGTAAAAAGGGAAATTCAGCAGATGAAGTTCCGGTAAAAAGGGAAATACTGATGTTTCAGAATGGGACAAAAAGGGAAATTCTGATGTTGAAATTCAAGCAAATAGGGAAATTCCGATGCTGTTGAAGCTGAGGATATTTTAGGTCAGGTAAGGTCAGGCTAATTTCAAAATGCCCCATTTTAATGTGCGGAGGAAATGCCATAGAAGAAAATAGTCTTAGAATGGTCTAAATTAGTGGGTAATGAAGGTAGAAAAACCGTACGCAATAACGGTAATTCTTTCAATATTTACCGATAATTTCGACGTCAAGACCAGCAGACCTGGCAACACTGATGATGATAAAGACCTCACCTACCTAACCTGGCAACACTGCATCATCATAACAAACATCTGGGATTCTGGGGTCAGTGTACCATTCCCAGTGAACTATTTATTAGCCATCCATCACATATAACGAGAGCTTTCAATGGCTTAGCTGTGTTATATTTTACTGGTCGACAGCTGGGGAGGTTCTCAGTGATATATTAACCCTACATCGTATATAAATAATAACAACGAGAGGTTTTCAATGGCTTAAGTTTGTTGTGTTTACTCTTCAAATTATACTCAACTACCGGTCTTCCCCCTACGAGAATTCTACAAAGCTCACAACACCGTCAATATTGTAAAAACTATGATTATGTGAGTATGAAAGGGGTAATTATCGGTAAATATTGAAAGAATTACCGTTATTGCGTACGGTTTTTCTACCTTCATTACCCACCTATATAGACCATTCTAAGACTACTTTTTTCTATGGCATTTCCTCCGCAAATACCCCATTTCCAAGATAAGGCATATTCAAATTAGCCTGACCTTACCTAGACTGCATCAGACTACCGGGACCTAACCTGGGCAGACAACTGGGACCTACCCTGGGCAAACTACCGGGAAATAACCGTGGTAGAGTACAGGATATGACCGGGGCAAAATACTGGGACCTGGCTGGATCTGGCAACACTGCTACAAAATGGTAATGGTAATTATTTCAATAAATACCTAATCATCTACTCTATTACTGTTTTCGGTAAATTTACACTAGAACTGTGTTCACTATATTGTATATTTTAGTATCACCCACTATATTGGACCATTCTAAGACACGTTTCATCTATGGTGTTTCTCTCGGAGATGCCCCGTTTTCGAGATATGCCCGTTTTACAAACATAATTTGGAAATTAGTCTGACCTAACCTAAACCACAGCAGACAAGCGGGACCTAACCTGGGCAAACTACTGGGATATAACTGGTGTAAACTATCATAAAGTGACAGGAGCAAATTCCAGTGAGCTAGCTGGATGTGGTAACACTGCGTGGCCCTAGCGAAAAACACAGTATTTCTGTAATAATACCCCGTTTTCTATTACGATGTTTGGTATTATTACAGAAGTACTGTGTTTTTGGCTAGAGCCGCGCAGTGTTACCACATCCGGCTAGGTCCCGGGAATTTGCCCTGGTCACTTTATGATAGTTTACTCCGGTTATATCCCGGTAGCTTGCTCAGGTTAGGCCCCGGTAGTTTGCCCAGGCTAGGTCCCGGTAGTTTGCCCAGATTAGATTAGGTTAGGTCAGGTTAGGTTAGGTTAGGTCGGGAGTACCGGTAAATCTAAATAACATAAGCATCTGGTATTGTTCCAACTTTATATACTTTTTCATACATATTTTTGGTGGCAAATTACAAGCCTTATTGCCCAGTCATGTACATATTTTTTTATATTATTCTACCATTTGGCAACATCATAGACACCTCTATGGAATTTCTGATGCTAGGCCAGTAGTAGTTGAGGTAAAGCAGCAACCCTGAGACACCTAAGGTTACTAAATATAAGCAAGCAGCTTTAAAGCAGTTGAATGCATTGTTTCTGTAACCACGGTGAACTATGGTCATGAACTCCTTATCATTACTGGCTGGTTCTTCTGGCAGGTCCTCAAGGAGGGCTGGAACCTCAGCATAGAAGAGGACTCCCATTATCAGCAGTTGTATCACCCCCCAGAGGCTGATCACAAATATGCACAGTGAGCATTTGTACCCACTGTTTGCCATGACTAAACCAGACGTACAACCTGCAAGGTGTAATTGTCAAAATAATTATTCTCATATTGCTTTTTCTTGGCTAACCCTAGGAAACTGTGGAACTGTATTATACACATTGTGCACAAAAACATATAAATCAATACTGTATCGTATATGAATTATAACACGCTGTACAAATTTCATACCGTACCGTACAGTAAAGTCTCTACATTTTTAGATTTAATGACTGAAAATCATACCAGATATTTTCTACCAATATGTTAATCTGGGACATGAATGTATAAAATAAATTTAATGACCAAGACAAAATATGTATATAAATATTCAAGCTCCACGATTATTGCACAATTTTAACAGCAAATCATAGTCAAATTTTGAAAATATAGTTTTAAATAATGTATTGAAGTGTAAAACAATGGCTACAGTGTCTGGAGCCTGCACTAACTACCTGTACCAATGGTCCAATATCCAGAGAATCAGTAATAGGATTAAGATTTAATTTTAAAAGTGAACTTGGATTATGCTTTAATTATAGGTACTGTACAGTACTGTACTGAACATGTATATAACAAAGATATAATTTCTGTATGTGTTGGTTTGCTTGTTTTGTAATTCTGAAATAGCAAAAGTGGCGTATCATGACGCAGTTTTTGTGTGAGCAAGGTGTCGGTACTGTTCTGTTAAAATGTTCCACGGTTGAGAATAAAGCCTTTACCACAGTAGTATGCCCCTCGGTTCCATAATTATAGATGTGATGTATGTGAAGGTCATGAGAGGGCCTTGGCATGTAGCCTACTTGCCCTCAATGTAATAAGCATCCATTTTACGTCATGTTGGATAATCTTTACTTGTGTGTTTATTAAGAGTGGAGGTCACCGTGGACAGCATTTACATGAGGTATACTAATGAAACATATTCACTTGTCAACCATCTTCTCTATTCACTGATCATAACCATAGCATAGTGAAGATCTTTCCATTAACTTTCACTCCTGTATCATGCATCCCCTGTACCCCTACACATGATTATTACACCCTTATGATGGGTAACTAAAATCCTCGGTTGGAAACCACTAACAAAAATTATACTTATCTTCACTACCATTCCCATTGTTGAGAAACTGCAAATTAAATTGTTGCTTTAACACTTACAACTATATCATATCTTCACTATGCATCAGCATCTAACTGTGCATAACAACTTATGTGTAATGGGTGGGACATCACTCAAATTTTTTTTTATCTGAAATACCAAAGAAGAATCAATCTTCTAAAGACCAATCTATCGGGAAAACAGTATTCTTGATGCTCTTCAATGACATTTTCTTCCAGGTGACTTACTAGATTTTGAAATTTGAAAGTGAAGATGAGCACTTTGTCATCACCAAAATCCAAGATGGAATGAAAATGGCCACATATGAATGAAGAATAGGTGAGTTTTTGTTACAATGTTAAAATTTTATGAAAAATATTAAGTACCGGTATCACAATTACAGTATGCTTCCCTCAAAGTATGCCTCATAGTGGGATTATTGCTTGTAGAGATGTACTGTAAATCATTTGATACTCTGTCAATCATCAATCAACCACTTCCAGCCCTTCAGCTATCCCACCTTTTCTTGTTCTATGTTGGAGCTTACTATTCTTCTCATCTCCTTGTCTGGAAACATTAGACCTTTCATGTAGCATTGCCAGTAGTGTTTTCCCTCCAAACAGATAGGCAGTTTACCTCAGGTGTTATTATCATGTTATAATTACCATCACATCCTCCTTCTCATGAGCTCCTATACTGCAAATTACTGAGATTTCCATCATCTTTGTATAATGGCGACATTAATAATAGAAAAATGCAGTAATGGTACTATCCTGTATTCTTTTGGCAATATATTTCAATATTTCTTAAAAAGTAGTAGTTACTCTGCTTCCTTTTCACTACTACTTTAAACAAAATATAATACAGGTAATTCATAGTGATAACCTGGTAAACTGTCAACGTTGCCAGCCATTCAGGATATACTCTTTAAAACTGCTGCTATTGTTTAATTCCTTCACATGTTATGATATAGATATACTTTAAAATTAGGATAATTGCAGATCTTTTATGTTGGGTATTTTGGAGAATAACTTATTAAACATGCATTGTTTTTATGTAACATTTTTAGTAGGGTTGATAGATAGTATATGTATATAATTCACAATAGTAAGTTATTGCATCTCTTTCAATGTTCCGTGGCATTAACAGAGAGAATATGAGGAGAGCTCCAGGGCTGATGATTTGTCGCAGACCAGTGCGCAATGCTGTCTTTGTGTTATCCTGCGTGGGAGCCTTCATACTGGGTTGCCTCTTGACCATGATGTCTGTGGACCCAATGAGTTGTGACATTTATCAGTGTACTGAAAAAATCAAGCACACAGCTCCTGAAGATACTAATAGCTGGCTAGGGTCTTGGGATAGGTACGGTAAGGTGGCAGAGAAAAGTGTGTTCCTCATTATTGTCATCTTGTCTGCTCCAGGCAATATAGAGCAAAGAAATGTAATGAGACAGACCTGGCTGAGTGAGGAAAAATCTGATACGCATCATTTTTTTGTAATTGGCACTAGTAGCTTAAGCCCAGATGTAAATTCTTCTCTGCAGGTGGAACAGAAACGGTATGGGGATTTATTGTTGCTCCACAACATTGTAGACTCATATCAGGCATTAACAAAGAAATTACTTGCTAGTTTTGTGTATGTTCATTATAGTATTAGGTTTAGATTTTTACTCAAGTGTGATGATGATACTTACGTTCAGCTGCCACAGCTGCACAAGGAGCTTAAGAATGTGCCATACAAACAGCGATTATACTGGGGATTTTTTGATGGACGTGCAACGATAGAGAAAAGTGGTCCATGGAAAGAAAAGGATTATATCCTGTGTGACCGATACCTCCCATATGCCTTGGGTGGTGGTTATGTCGTATCATCAGATGTTGCTACTTTTGTTGCCACTAACTCAAAGTACCTGAAGATATACAAGAATGAGGATACATCGTTGGGCACTTGGCTCGCGCCCTTGGATCTACATAGGGTCCATGACCCTCGCTTTGATACCGAGTATAAATCTAGAGGCTGCAACAATAAATACATTGTGACACATAAGCAGAGCACGATACACATGCGGGAAAAGTTTAGCTCACTGAAAACCACAAATTTACTATGTAGGGACCAGTTCCAGGTGCGCAAATCATACCTGTACAACTGGAATGTCCCTCCATCCCAGTGCTGTGTAAGAAATAATACTTCTGTGCCATAACTATCACTTATAGTTTAAGGGATTTTCATAGCAAAATATAGAGATTATACTTTAAATTATATTAGTCAGATTGTATGGCAAATTTTATACAACATTATAGTTGTTTGAAAATCTGTTGTCACATGTAAATGTCAATATTCTACATCACCCTGTGGCTATCATAGTGGTAGAGTGTGCGGCTGCAGTTTCTGTGGTCCAGTTTTCGAGTCCTGCTCTGGACACTAAATATCTTTCACTGTTGCCAGAGGTTACCACCCCTTGTGAGCAGGGGGTTTGAGTCGGCTGTCTGAGGTCTTCCTGCTTATGCAGCCATAGCCGAAGCTGACTCGGGTCTCACGTGGGTGGAGAAGTCTCTGGGCTGCTATAGTTGTGTTTCATACAGTCTAGTGTGTGCTTCACACTGTCCCATTGACTGCCACTCATTGGTGGCCTTTAACCTCTACAAGTTATCCCAACTTATGCTGAAGAACCACTAGTGGTAGTGCTGGGATGCAAATTCTTGGCAACCATAAAGTACACATAATTGGTCCATCACAGTTGATATCTATAAATACATGTTTCCAGTAGATTCCATTGTTCATGAATTGTAGATACTGTATTACCAAGCTGTGTAGGTAAAGGATGAGGGAGCTGGTGCATTATCACTGGGTTACTTTCAGTAATATGCCAATTTGTTTCCACAGCCATAGGCTAGTCTCAGAAATATCAACTTAAGGCTAATGAACATCCCAGTGTCAATTCAAATCCCATTTCTCCTATTTAGATGAGATAGTTTAATGCAATTTTTTATTTATATAAATTATGATAAGATATTATAAATTTTGGTATACTATTGTCTGCAAACAAAGCAAAGAGTATAAAGTGTTAAAGTTAGAGATAAAGTGTTGTTTAATAACATTGAAAAATATATGTAGGATTAGAATCAAAGTATTGAATATATTCTGTTCTTTTTGAAAAATTAACCAGGTTCAGTTCTTGCTGCAGCCCGTGGTGTAGAAACAGGAAAACACTAGTCTTGTACTGTACTTTAATTTAGCGAGTATACTGATTAAGTTCTATGCTGCATATATTCCCCAATATTCTTTTTATGCAGACAGTGCCATAAGTAGCGAGTCCCCTTAACTTAAGAGTACTGTACATCCCCAGTCCTTTAAAATACACTTCCTATTTCTGTTGATGTAAGAACATGAAAAGACAAGGAGTACTTTATTTTTATTTTGATTATCCTTAAACTATATAAATGCTACAAGCTAAAACACATTGCATGGTATCAATGCATAGCCCTGACAGTATAGACAGTAGCATCATTCACATTTGGAGCTAGGCGGAAGTTCCTGATGGAGATATGTGATTCTATTGGTGGTGTTTGTTTAATGTTAAAACCAGAAACTATTAAGTTGATCAACGTGACATGGGAAGCCAATGAAATCAGTAGATAATGATAATTTTTACTTTTGTGCAAATGTTAATACATGAATTCAAATTTACAATCATGTGCAAGAGTTCTGTATAACACCTTTGCATGAATCAGTTCCCCCCAAAATACAAAATTATAGCTGTTGGTGTCTGTTGTTGTGGTTTATAAGATGCTTTCATCTGATGCAGGACATTTGCTTTAGACTTTACTTAGACCAATTTCATATTTATATTGTGGTAATACATATGCAATAAACACTTATTTAATAGTATCAAATGGCTGTTTATATACAAATGAGCCTATGCGAATTATTTACTTTGCTTTACGTTTCACAATTACAGCAGACTTTCAGTTACCACATCAAGAAGGAATTACAGTATAGCCAGAGCTCTGCAGGGTGCATGAAAATGATTGAACTTGGAAAAAATTTCAAACTTATTCATTTTGGCACTGTACCATTTTATAATGAATAATTTGCATACAGTACCCCCAAAGCAACAGTTTCCTACTCAGAATTTAAGTAAAAATGGAAACTGACTTAAACAAAATAATATAAAACATTGATTTGGTCATTCAAATCCCCATCAACCAATTTTTTTTTCTCGTAAGAATACGGTGCAAGTAGCTGATGTAATACTGGCAAATCATGTACTGGGAACAGGGAGGCCAGTTTGCATGGAAGGTGTCCTGACTAATCACAGGTGAACTTCAGCATGCACTATAATATTTGGATACATGCAAGATATGTGATTTTTTGTCACAAAATTGGCAGTTGTGTACCACTAAAAAAAATTAATGCACGAGTCTCAGTATATTTTCTCGCTTCCCTCATATTCCCATTGTAATAATTATACTGTAATGACCTTCATAATGTATTGACTTGGAAGATCAGGTGTACCACAGTGCCAGATTTGTAATGTTATTAATTGCTAGTCTGCTTCCACATGACAGTATTGTACACTTGATACCAAATCTTCTGTAGCTTCACTTACAGTATTTGATAATAATCTCTTGGATTCAACTTTTGTGCTTAATTAAAAGCCTCATTATAGACATGGATTTTTGTTTATTATCCAGTGAAGCATGAATAAGTGTGTTAATACTTGTGTTGTTTGGTAACTGAAAGTCTGCCATGAATATTAAATTAGATTGAATAATCACAAGATTCGATATTTGTGCATTACCACCAACATTAAAAATTAGTCATTCATATGACTGGTGCAAGTTTGCAGTTGCCTGTACTCCCACATTAGAGAGCCAGATAATGGCTGAACAACAATTTAGTTATTCCATCTACCTGCCAAGAAAGACAATAACTCCCAACAAACACCCCTAATGTTGTGGGTTTTCTGTTTGTGGCATTATGATAGTAAATACTGTCCCCTGGAGAGAGACACAAATTAATCACATTTTATTGTCGAGCCAGTACTGTACACCAATGATAGTACACCAATGATATTCTTGGATTCAAAACAACTTCACGAGTAAAATGTAGTAGTACTGCTTTAAATTCTGTACAATATTCAGAACTTAGGATCCCAACTAAAGGGAAGGGTAGATTGACAATGCATGTAAGAAATGCAGTAGTGAAGGTAACTGTACTTTTGCTTTGCCCTTGAAGAAATAGATGCTATATTATAACGTTGTGCATACTATCAGTGCAAGAGGAATGTTAAATTATTGTGTTGATTGAGTAAAAGCAATTAGTTGCAGTTATTACAATCTTAGTGGTTAAAGCAACAGTTTATTTTAAAAAAATTCATCAAACCAATGTAAGAAAAATTGTCTTGGAAAAAGAGCCATAATTTTCCATTTCTGTACCAGTTGTTTGTGAGTACGGGTATTAGTAAAATGATAAAGCATTAATTTAATTAATTCTGAGATATACATGTACTGTTGATAATTTGATAACATATAAATAACTATGATAGTAAGATGCCCTTTGTGTTGTGATGAAGTTAAAGGTACTGTAAGTAAAGAAAATGCCAGTCATAGATGATGATGTTGAAGTTCCTCAAGCTGTCTGACCGAGCAGCCCCGTGACAGGATAGTGATCAAAGATAATGAGCAGTAATATATAAAGATGCACAATGTCCTCTGAAACAAATATTTTTAATATTGCATATGCTGGACAAGTTTTGATACCCTGACAGAATTGTTTAGTAATCCTTATTTAACAACTACAGTCGCTATGATACAAACATCTTTGACAAATGGTATACAGTATTTATATACATACAGTATTTGTAATATATAGCTGTAGTTAGAGAAGTTGCATAATGGAAGCTAGTGTCAGGAAAACATCACTATTCTTCTATTGTATATACATAAACTTACATGGCTATAAAGTAGCTACACCACTGTATAAAAAATTAAGTTTTAAAAAATTATACAAATATCATAATTTGTAGGTTAGACTTGATTTACCTAGTGTCATGAAGAGTGAGCATCTGTATAGTTGTTGAAAACCTTATCTAACATCTACGTACACCATCATCCACCATTCCTTTACCTATCTTTTCTCTTAGTTTAAGATTACCCATGCAAGCATGGATGATAAATACAAAATCACTTAATGTTCAAGAGATATAGGTATACATTATTACTTTAAGATAGTGATTAGATATCTACTTTTATGAACACACTACTCATAGTTTATCTACAGATAATAATGTTTATACCTTGAACATTGTACTAAAATTCAAGTGGGCAACTAACAGTTTACTGGGTACAGTTAAACTGAATACACTTTCATCATTACAAATAATTCCCAACTAGTTATCATGTAAGGTACTGTATTAACCTGCAAATATTTTCAGACAGAAAGATTGCATAAATTGTATATTCAAAATTCCTACAGAAAAAATTAACCTTCTCCTTCTAAGTACCCCAATAATATATATATATATAGTAATTTGGGAACAAATTACACTTAGTAAAAATAACTACAGTACTAGATAAAGGTATATTAATTTTATTTTGAGAACTTAATTTTAAGTTATGGATAATTGTACCTAATATGCACTAAGGACAGTGGTACTACATGCTGTACACTAACTAGTCCTCAAACTGAAATATGAATAAATTAAAGTAAATGAAGCAATCTTACAAGTCATTAAAAAAAATATAGGCTAACTATATTAATGAGCTGCCGCAACATGTCTGAGGTAGAGTTTTGGCAAGCACTGAAGGAAAAAGAAGTGGATATTTATATTTATTTTTACATCATAATTTGCAAGAATTAAAATTTAGATATTCAGCTTTTTTCTTGTTGAATCTTTTGTTTTTCTAAATACCTTGTTTATATAATGAATAATGCATTTACAATTCTCAAAACCTGGACATGAATTTAAATTATTTGCATCCCTTAACATCCACTTCAGATTCCTGAATCTGACAGGTACTGACAGCAAGAAAAGACTTCAGAGTGTGGAAACAAACATAAACCTAACAAGTTTTTTTTATGACACATGGAGATACCCTTTTAGCTGAAAACACTGAAGCAGCTACACTGAATCACACATTGTAATACTGTAACCGCAAAGTTCTCTAGATACAAGTCAGTGAAGTAAGCAATGTTTTTAGTGATATCTAAAGACCCTGACTTCCGTGAGAGTTGTGTGAGGCGTGATACCATTCTCCAGACACAACCAGAAACAAAGTTGGGCCATGACAGATTCTAACATGGACACTTTACTTATTCCTAGATTATCCTGGACAAAAAAAAAAAAGTTGTAGTGTATCAAGTTTTGATAGCTGACCAAACTACACACTCAATTTTACTTATGAGGAACATTTTGACACTTATCATTATCATTAGGTACTTGAAGTATTATCACCATTTAAATATAAGGTATAGTTGGTAATGTATGGGACCAAATAATTTTATCTAATTCACGACTAACACTATAAAATATAAATAGCTACAAATAATATTGATTTAAAGTACAGTACTTTCCAAATTATAATGTGTCTTTATGGTATAATACAAGATTCTGACCCACCTACTTCAAATATTTTATCTGAATGAAAGTACATCTTAATATTAAAATTCTATTTCACTAGACTAACTCGAACCCTTATCACTGACTGGTATTTTATTATTTCATTTCCAATACAGTATAGTACAAAGTGAAATATAAATCAGAGTATCAAGTTTCACCAATTCAAATAACCACAAGGATACTCTAACCTTTAAAGGAATAGATAATAATTTATAACCACAGCCTAAGAAATAGGTTCAGATCATGAAATAGTCCTTGAGAATAGGAAGAGAATGTTTTAAAGAATAAAAACATGTATGTACAGCAGTACACATTAATGAAATGTAAGTAAATAAGTACTGTACATGCATATAAATATGTGCTGTGTACTTTAGCAGAAAAGTAATCATATTCGTTAGCAATATTTAGTTGCCCTAAAGCACTGCTCCGTAACTTCAAGGGATAAGTCTATCAATAATGGTGATACAAATGCTAGATCAAGACTTAATCTTGAGTTATAATATATTGATACTGTAGGAACATGAGTGAACAAGACTCTGTCATTAGGGTGTACAGTACTTACCCTATTTTGTGTTCATTAGTTTGTATTTTGATTTCTAGAATATGAAAAGTTTCAGGTTAAGGAACTTGTATGTGTGCTAACTGGATATTTTAAAATATGAAAGATAGAAGCAGGTCAGAGAATAAAGAAATAGTCAATCCCTTGGCACTGGTAACACCATGTGCTGCATGTATGAGTTGTGCTTAATTTTAGCCTTTATGAAGTCATACCTGAGGAAATGTGCAGTCACCAGCTGAATACATATATGTACCAGAAATAACTTCCCAGTGCATTTTATAACTGATGTAGTCATCAATAACATGAGCAGCAATTATTTTTGAAATGCAGTTATTACAATCTTGATTTAAGGCATGATGCAGAATTGTGTTGCAGATGTGAATGTGGTGCTGTACCGTATGTCGGTATGAAACATACATTTTTTAACTCGTTACAATATGGGTCTTCTTTCTTGGCACATCTGTGACTCATTGGTAAAAAAATATGTCCCGTTAATAAATTTTCATAGCTTCTACAGACAAGCATTTCCTTAGCAAATTTGGAAGAACCTCTGATGTTCACCCAAGGTGCATTATGATCATTACAACATTCATCTCTTTCCGTATTCAAAGGAAAAGATTGAATTATATACACATCAAATAACATGAAATTTAAAAATTCTGTCAACATACAGTATTACATACAAAGAGAGGTACAAGTGGCATGAGTGGCCGAGGGTATTTAATACCCTTGACTGAGGTATCTTTTACACTCGTAAAACACTATTTTTTTTTTTGTTGTCAGTGGTGATGCAGTAGCTTGCTCACAGAATGTAGGTGAGTAGCATTTAATAAAAGTACAGTACAGTGTACAGTATTATAAAATCAAACCAAAACTTTAGTGGACTTAGTGAGCCATTTTATACGTTCCTGTGACAAATATCAAAATACTATACTGTATATACTAAAGTAAACAATATTTATATAGGTTATTTTCTAGTTAGGCAAGTATTTTTGTATATAATGGCTGAAGTATTTACATTTATACACATACATTATAAATCTTCAATATGCAAGTCCGGTAAGATCTAAGGACTAGCAACCAAGGCTGACTTACATGACTAACCTTCCTTACCAGCTTTGCAATACAATATCAAATTTGAAATTCGGCACTAAGGAGTGATGTCCTTGCCAACTGCAGTACTGTACTACTGTAACAAGAAAAATCACAGACACACATATAAGAAAGTCCATGATCGCCAACATCACTAATGGCATATCACATAAACATGCTGGAAATTAGACATTGTATAACATGAACTAACAGACTTTCCTCAGTTTATTTGACGAGTTCTCTAGCCACAGTAAACCAGGATCTTGTAAACTAGGCAGCTCTTATTATGTGGTATATTACACAGTAAATATGGACTCCATAAAAACCATACTTTGTTACTCATGGTCCCATTCTTGATGATTATTAAAATACAACCTTAAAAAGACTATGAAACACACCCTGTGGCTTCTGACGAAATGCATTACAGTATAACTATTAACTTGCACACTGTCAGGATGTACAGAATCTGAAACAGGTACTGTAACTGTACAGTACAGGGGTTATGATAATTGTGTAAGTAACAAAATTACTGTTTTAAAGGCCAGTGAATGATTCCTTTGTTGTATGAATTTTTGCATTGAAAGTTTCCATGTCTGTTTCACTGTCATATAACCCTCCCAGGCTTGGTGCTAGTCCTTATTAAATTAATTATTTTCTCAAGGAAAAAATGCATAGAGACTGTACGTTTCTAAAGTTAATGTACTTTTTTTTAGCCCATTGCAGGACTAGACCTGTCACCAAGGATGGACAGTCATGAAAAAGATTTAAACACTGGGGTTTATATAGTTGAGACAAAAATACATTTCCAGTGGTAAATCTTATTAATTTTTCTTGATTGTGGATGGTTATATTGTACATACTGTTGTGTCCTGCAGTAACTTTTGATAGGTAATGAAGGTATTGTACAGCATGTGACTATAGATTCATGAAAATCAATGACACAAGACACTTTATGCCAATCATATAGTGCAACTGTGGTAGTGGTGTGATGGTAACCCTTCATGGTGGTAAAAATAAGGCAGGACAGTAGAGAAATTAGGGGAAGAACAGGCAAATAAATGTGTACAGTAGTTACCAGAGTTCAACAAAGCACTTGTACAGTACAGTATTTCAGTTTTTTTTTTTTTTTTTTTTTTTTTATTTGATATGGTAAAATAAATGTTATAAATAACCAAGTGGACTACTGAATATGTAACTTGCTGAAATCTAATATGGGTTAAGAACATTTCACACTTAGATTGTAAACTAAGCACATACTGTACATATTTTTCATTAACTCAACATGTCATGACTTTGTTCAAATCCTCAACTAGAAAACCTACTACATTTAATTTACATCAAGATATACTGTACTGTGTTTACTATATTCTGTAAACTCGCTTTCTTGCTAACTTAATTACGCTGTCAATGTATTATGCTATACATGTGGATATGGACCTCTCCTACAAAAACTAGTCCTGTTCTTTCTATCTCCCTTTTGTGTGTATTAACTAAGTAGCCCTGGTCTACAGTACAGAGAAATTGATGGATTGAAATATTTTGATGTTTTTACACCAGAGAAGCTTTCTCCCTACAAGAAAGAATCTCTTGATAAAATAGAGATAAGCAATAGATGTTAGCTATTATTTTAGGGTTAAATATTCACATAGTATTAATAATAATTTTATTCATAAAAATATAGAAAAAACCCCAGAAATGTTGTAAGAACAATTCCATTTTTGTTTGGTAAACGTATGTATCCATTACCATTACTACCTGATTCTATGTAACGTAAGATGCCAACTCTTAATCTCAATATTTTTCTCAAACACCTGGGGTTCTTATTTCCAGCATTCTCACTCTTTTCTTACATTAGGTTTACTAGACAGACAATGTGCAAGTTAGTAGTAGTATTTATCTTTGGTGAACTATGTTATACTGGTGACACTCAAAAATATGAATACAGGTATAGTATAATCATATTCACATAAGTTCTACTGGTCTGATCAAGGTGTAAGTATAGTATAACAAAAAACCTTGGTAAAAAGTACTGCAGACAGCCCTTATTATTTTATCATTCACTATCTGAATAATTGCTAACCTGATTTCAAGGTTTTATTACCCATTTTTGTAAACCAATGGCCATTTCCCCTTTTCCAATTGCCATGATAGCCTGCAAGCACATTATCACTTAAATTACCCCTCAAGCTCTATCAACAAACCCTCTTTCATGTGCTATCTAAATTTTTCATCATCCTCATCAATATCCTATTTCCTTATTTTCAAGGGGCAGATGGCTCCAGAGCCAGGGGTGGAAAAATGAAATTAGAATACAGAAATGAAGGGCAGAAAATGCCAGTAAAATGGGTCACATTTACTTCCCTTTTCAAGACCACAAAATTCTTGACTCGCCTCAAGTTCTCACATCAGTGACTTTGGGCTCAAGACGAGCCATCCAAATCTACTGTATTACCTTCTCACGTTTCATCACCGCTTAGTTACTCTCAGAATGGAAAAATTTTGCTATTAAATTCCCACATTTATCCTACCAAATTTTGCTTAATACATTGCTGTTGTTTCTGGTGCAGTTTAAAAATATGAAAAGCTATAATATCAAACATAGCATTAACAAAGCCAAAATCAAGCAAATTATGCATAAAAGAGCTGCTCTGCCATCCTCTGTCCTCTTACTCCCCTCCTCCAGACTCTTAGAGTGGTATGTGAAGGTTTGACATGCTACCATAGGCTGCCCATGGCATATAGCCTTAATATTTGGATTTTTTCAAATTTTATGTAAACAAATTCCTCTCAGCAGGCTGATTTTATGTTGGATACACCTTCTGTGGTCCCTAAAATAGCTGCACAAATTTTCCTGGTGCCAGCCTCAACAGGTTCAAATAAGAAAAGCTTTGGAGTTGATTAGCCTAACCCCCTCATGGTCTGATGATGCACAAGAGAAGTAGTAGCTCTCGTAGTAGGAGAAAAGCCAAAGAAATAGGATTTACTATTGTCTAGTATTTGTCACAGTAAAACAAATACTTACAACATATGGCAATTTGCCAGATCACAGGTGAAAAACCACCTCAGTATGGTTGTCTCAAGGCTTGCAGCACTTTTACTTAGCTTTCATATTTCCAGTAGATTTGGCATATTGCATGGTTAAAAGGGCTGGTATGTGCCAAATAAGTTAGGAATTGTTTGTGCAGGTAGTTCTTATCAGTTTTGAATTTGAACATACACTAGATAACAAAACAACAATGACAGACTGTAATAAGTGTTTCTTGCAAAAATTAACATAATCTAAGATTCACTAATAACAATGAAAGAAAAATTCTGACATTGTAGCTGAAGCTGAAAAAATATCTTATGAACTAATGCCCCAGTGAGTTATGTAATAGCATACATCCCATGCTGAGCTATCTAGTTCCAGTGCAAATGAAAGAGTACCAAGAAAGGTGAACTTTACTACACAATAGTAGGTCTCCCTGTTATGGTTAATGTTTGTCACAGATACCCCAGTGGATTGTAACTTAGTCTTTCAACCTAAATATTACCAGTTGCCAATATGATAGTGGAGACCATCACAGCACAGCTTACCATTATATTACAATTAAAATAACTACATGTATTTGTATTTCAGTATAACACAATAGTGTTATTGTTGTGCCAAAACATACAGGACAGAGCAAATTTCAGAATATACAAATAAATGAAACAAAATTTGCTTTAATATTGAACACGAAGTCAAACACTTATGTTTTTCTATAACAGGCTCATGTTAATATAATTAACATAATTCTTCCTAAAACCCACACTCCCTGAGGAAATGACAACTAGGTATGAAATACAACCAATGCTCATTCTCTTTCATCTAATATTCCCATTCTCCTAGTAACCCTTTTTGTGCTAAGGAACAAAACTTCCTATTTGTATACATATGTAGTATAACCATTTTTTTCCAATGGACATACAGTACATGGTAACATATAAATCAGGAAAGTGACAGCATACACCTGGCATTCACACCAAACAAACAGTTAGGTTCCTCAATTTGCAACTCTCTTTCCAAAGAAAAGAAATGGAGCAGGCAACTAGATGACTTACTTGGCAGCATGAAACTCTTGCATGCAGAGGTAGCACGACCACTCCCCCTCAGGTGGCTCAGAGAGGGGTGGGTCAAGGCAGTACAGGTGGTACCCACGGTCACAGTCATCACAGAATAATAACTGGTCCTGCATGGGAAATTTTCAAATCAAATATAGTACATAGTCCAAAAATAAATAAAAATATCGATACAGAATACATTTTAATTTTCACAATGTTCAGAGAAGATATATTTTACTATTGATTTTTTAACACAAGTTACTCACGTCATTCTCTGAGGTTCCACACAAAGTGCAGGTTTTGCACTCAATACATTGCCAACGGTACTTGACAACACTTTTCATCATATTGGGAGTGAACTGGAGGCAGGATGGATGACCTGGAGAAAAAACATTTCAATACTGTACAGCTATCTGTTTACATTAACCATTTGCAAGCTAATGATGAACTGTGACACTTATTTTAGCTATAGCCAATTTTACTCTACTGAGGAAAACTCGACTTCATTTAACTTTTACTCATACTTGTAGTAAAGATGAAGCGTAAAGTGGATGGCATACACCATAATGACGCAGTCAGCAACACACACCAATTTTTCATATCTGCACTTTCAGCATAGATCTTATAGAAAAGATATTCATAAGCACACTGAAAAAATATGTAAAAAAGATATCACTCACCCGAACGTCCACAGTCAGCACAGGAAACAAGATTCTCCGGGACACCAGTCTTTTTATTTTCTGAAGTGTCGCCAAGACAGAAGTCACAATAAGGGGATGCAGATACCTTTTTCTTTGACCCAGGTGGTTTATCAATTGAAGCATCAGTTTGGCCTGCTCCACCACCTGACCGCCGACCTGAACTGCGGCCTGGGGGATGCAGAATTCGATAGAGGCAAGGAAACAAGTTTTTTTTTAGTCAGATTACAAGCCATGCATGACTTCATTTTGAGAATGAGAATGAAATTTTCTGCTCCTTTTAAATGAACAGTATGAGCAGACAAATTCCAATCTGATGTGTTTATGCCTGAGTTAAGAAGAATAACACCACACAGAAATACCCCGCCTTATGTCAGTAATTGGTTCCAAAGGTAGCGATGTATCCAGGATTTCCCCTTAAATAACACAAGAGAAATATATGTTTCCTATTATGAATGATGGTCAATACCATCGACCATGGCAACCTAACACATTTTTATACATTTTATTCATCTTTAATATACCTTTCATAATAATCACTTGATGCTTGGAAACACTATCATTATCCTTCTTTGGACCCATGGCTAATACAGACACAGTAAAGGAATAATCCCAAAAAATAACAGCAAATGGCCTAGTAAGATCGCAATCACAGCAGGGACAAAAATGCAAATGGTGTCGCCTGTGTTTTTAATTCTCAGCTAACTCAGCATCAATTAATGTACTACACAGTAATATTTTAATGTTTTTATAATTTAAATTGTTTTTACTTATCATAATTTTTAGTGTCAATTTCTATGTATTGTAATTATATTAAATACTGGTAAAATATTTTTTTATGCAAAATATTGGATAAAATTACTTATGCTGAATCAAATTTTACTCTAGAAAAGTGGTGCAACGTCAGATTTGACATAGGAGGAAATGACAAAGCTGGGTTTTACTGCACTTTTTTTAAATACTAAAACAAAACAAAACACAAAAATTTAACAGAAAATAACATTTACTATGCCAGCACTCTAATGACTTAGAGGACAGTAAGTAATAACTTAAAGAACAGTAAGAAGAGTACAGTACCATATTATGAAATTGATACAAATATTAATCATTATCCTTTAGACTTGGATGATGTTTTATCATCAGGCATAAGTCCACATTAATCTGAAACTTGATCCACTATTTCTATTGTCTGGAACAGTTTTTATCCTTCAGATGTAAATACAGTAGTGCTGACTTCTGATGAGCAACTCTGTTTGGTGGTAGTGAAAAGAATACCAGTAATAAGAATGTTGACAAATGTTTATGGGCTAACAAAGGATGACAACATTTGCAATTATTTTCACCAAACGAGTTATTCTTGTCAGAGGAAAGCCATTGTTTCTTAATTGGATAACACACTGACTAAAGCAAAACTTAAGTTAATACTGTAATTATATTCCAATAAAGCAGATGAAAACATGGACAGGTTGAAGGATGAGGAAGAAAGTGGCAAGATGCCCAAGATAAAGGATGATAGTGAACAAACAAGGATTAAATGTTTTAGCTAGTCAGAATATTGTCATGTAAATACACCAAAATTTAAGTATACAGTACTGTTTATAAATAGCTAGCCAACATTCAAGGAAGGAACAAGTATATCATGACTGTAGTATAGTACTAAAATAATAATGCAGCTACATGAAGTGTTTGTAGTGAAAACGGAGAGGAGAATCAACATAAAATATAGTACAGTACATAACAAATTATATGAACCCAAAGCCCAGATACACATTTCTGAGCTTTTGTAACAATAACTCTAATACAGCTTTTGTACATGTACCAGTAATCTACAGTAAACTACTGTACTGTATTAAGAAATCTACAGAGGCACAGTACAGTACTGTAAAACAGTGTCCACAAAAAACAACCTATTGATACAATAAAGCCCAACTGGCTGATCATCTACACATTTTTCATTCTTGTACCCAACAATGACTACAATTTTATCTATCTAATATCTACAAGCCTGCTACTGTTGTCTTACCAAACAGTTTTCTACTATTACTACATCAAAGTGTGGGTAAAGCATGAGGCTACAATCATGAACTTAAAACAAATGAATGAATGGCATATGCTCCTTATAATACAGTCCTGCCTTGTATCTACTTGTGGCCAAGCATCATGCATAGATTTGAACTATGAACTCCTTCAATAAGAAAACATATTTTTGTACAAAGACTGAAAAAAACAAATATAACAAGCAGTGTGATCTACTGTCAAGCAATGTTTGTAAACATAAAATATGGCATCCATTGTGGTGGTTTACTTTGTTTTCTTTGGACTCTGGGACTCTTCTTTCTCATTCTTTTCTGAATGCAGAACTCCATATTTAATTATAGAATGTTTTACAAATACAGGGCAGTGGCAGAAAAGTTTTAAAATTTTCAATGGTATCCAACTGCCAATTTTGGGACCATAATTCATATATCTTGTGTGGATTCTAACAGTGCATACCGAAGTTCACTTATCGGTGGCCATCTTGCGACGTTCCCACCCTCTATGAAGTCTAAAACAAGCATGTGAACAGCACTATCCACTCAAGCCACTATGCAACTTCTATTTGGTGAGTACAGTGCTATTTTGCATCATCATTAATAACCAATTTCCCTTTTTTAAGGGGTGGTTAATATTACTCATTTACTTGGATTTGTATATGAAAAATGTCTAGTATTCGAGTCAAGGTTAGCAAGTTAGGAAACCCATATAATTGTTCCCAGAAAACGTTCAATTCACATTTTGCTAATTTAAATTTTCTGCATTTCTTAAAGGAAAGTTGAAGATAATATTGTACTGTACATAGTTTTTTTTTTTTTTTTTTTTTTATGTTTTGTGGGGTACTGGTCAACTATATGAAAAACAGGATAACCACAATAGGAGCACAATACATCAACATTTCAAATTCAGGATAGTAACCTGCATGTTACTGGTGTCATGCACATACAACACTCCTAGCTACTATTACCATGTAACTGACATACAGATGTACAATGACATTATTCCAGATACAGTACTGTACATTTAAGACACGAGGGTCCTCAATTTCACTTTCATACTCCTTCATAAACTCCCTATTATGCATTCTCTCAATACCAAATATATTGCCGATACAAATACTCAATTTGAGACCCAAACTGATGCTGATATGCTGTATTGTAAATGAGCCGATACCGATACTTAAAGAAAATTAAAAACCAATTTTCTTGTCATCAGGCAGTGTTGTAGAAATTAGTGGACTGTAACTGTCTTAACATTTGACTTGTGTAAACAAATATTCTGGAGGTTGTAGAGTATTTAAAATGGATAAAGGGGAGACATAAAGTCATCTGTCTACAGTAGTTTAAATTCAGCAGTGCTGTACCTTATTTAAAAAAAAAAAAAAAAAAAAAAAAACTAAACAGTCGTGCATATGAGTTTACTGCTTTCTTTTCATTTAGAAGTATTCTTCAGCAATTATACTGTTTTACAAAAGAAAGTCATCTTATTGTTACCTTAAAATTTTAAGGTTTGTTGCAAACGAATATTTGTGTTTCACTATCCAAACTCAGACTCCACTGCTTAGCTATGGAATTGCCTCTCATCCTTTATATTTTTCCTCCTCACAGCTTTCCTTGTAATGTTTCCAGCATATGAGGGTCTAAGCCCAGTAGGCTGCAGCCTATATTCATTTACTAAAAATACTTGTGTATACAGTAGATATTCAGATAAGGACTACTGACTTTCTTCTCTCTTCTTTTCCAGCACACTTTTGAGTAAGCAACCTTGCCCTTGCTATTGCCTTGTCCATAAAAAACATAATTCTCATCCCATCTCACCTTCAAAAGCACTTCCGTTCACTAGAAAATACTACATGTATTTTCTTTTGCCAAACTTCCACATTATTTTGAAAAAAGGTTATGTTGTGTGCTTTTTGTTTAATTGTGAATTCCATATTATCACATTATCACTTGGCTATCCATTTGCAATATGAAGCATCACTAATAAGTGGGACTTCAAAATTTTGCTCAAAATCAATAAATTCTAATAGATCATTTAAATTAATCATACTTTCACTTCTTTCATCTCAAAATCCCCCTCCTTTTTTTAAACGTTTTCACTACCGAAGCACAAGTCACCACTAATCCACAACTGGTATAAACTTAGCTATGTACATACAGGTACTACTTTATACAGCATAAAAGCTGTATAGAATAAAACTCTGAGATCTTAAACATATAGTAACTTCAGTTTCATACACTCTATATACTTTACTGTAATCAGAAAATTATGTGCCACATAAGGCGCGTACATACTAGATGACAAAACTTCTGGAGTGTTGTCCAGCAGCCTCCAACACAAACCAGTGTTCCTCTCCTGACCACTTTGTTTCCCCAGTTGCCATTCACCATACTCCTTTCACAGTGACCCTACTGGATACCACAGAATCACATAATGACTGACTCCATAAAAAACATCATTCATCATGCATGAAGATGGTTTTGTGTTAGAAGTGGCTGTCTGATATTGACAATTCTGCTGGACAGCATGCCATTTAGTGTAGATAATCCTTTATAATGACACAATTGCATTCACAAATCATTCTAAGCTAGAGCAATCACTCATATCTACCATACACTTCCCTGTACAGGGAGGAACAGAGTAATTACTTTTTCTAGGAAGTTTTATCTACTACAGTACAGTGCTAACTTTTGTAAAGCAAAAGCAATTTCACGATCATGTCCACAGGAGAGAAATAACTGTTAGATTCTTCAGCAGTTTACAAGTTACAATGCAAGGAGTTAGTGAACTGTGGGAAGTGAGTGTGAAATCCAGCCAAGTGGTCTATCCTATTCCAACCTTGGTTTAACTGTGCCTGGCCCCAGTAAGGGTCAGCACCGGCCTGATGCTGGCCTTGTAAGTAGTCTGGGGTGAGGTCGTTAGCCTGGTTTGTCTCATTAGCTCTAGCAGGGGCTTTAGGTTTAGCCTCCTCCTCCTTCTCCTCCTTATGCGAGTGTGCATAGTGGTAACTTAGGCCAGGCCGCGTCTTGTACCGCATCCCACACACTGCAATACACCAGCAACATGCCCACACACTCCACACTTACAAAAGAAACCTTATTAACATGTTCAGTACCAATATTATAGGCAAAGCATTCAATAAACAAAAATATATAAATAACAAAATAAAAGAAATCACTAGTAAAAATGAAGATGTGTAAATGAGTCAGGCGGAAGGCTTTACGACTGCTAAGTAATTTGAAAAACTCGTATCGTACTTGTTGTTTTGCTGACGCAAATCAGATTGCTGTAGCTAATTATACCTACATACTATTGACATTTTGGGAGCTTGTGTGCATATGTATGAAACAAATACATTAAAGTATTATATGTAAACCACTGTACAGCCTACCTTGCCAACCTAGATTGGAGAGCTGATTTCTCTAAACTATTTTAGAAATCAGACTAGAATCTCTGTATACAAGAAGGGAACCTATTTTGTAGCATAAATTGGAGGAATCAATTGCTCTCCTAATTGCCCAAAACAGATTACCCCTTAGCTCCATTATACTATAACAGACATGATATATGATATGGTCATGCATCTGCATGAAACCTTTAATAGTACAGTACTATAATAAATTTTAATAATATTTAAATATTCTTATAATATGTATAATAGAGTATCGGTACTGTATATCAAAATAACATTGATGCAGAAATACTACTTTTAAAATTAAAGTAGTACAGGATAAAGTAGTACCAGTATATGTACCAAATAGTCAACACTGTATTCAAGATATATGAAATGGTACTGATCAAAGTAAAAATTGTCAGAGGCTGTCATGATGGAGAAAAGTACCAGCATCAGCATAGAGAAAGGTGTCGAGAATATATACCATAATAATTAACTCAAAATAGGAAAGACATCTTTTAAAATCATATATTACATTCTATATCTTGCAATATATGTATACTGTACTTACTGTATGATATCAAGAGTAAAGTTTAGAATATAACACAGTTAAAACAAGACTTCCCAGCATTTGCTCACATTCTAAAAAATAACATAAGATTTACTAATACAGATGATAATAAATACTGGAACTGTATAAATGACATTGTTTATCAATAATTGCATTTTGCTACACATGCAGCTTTCTATATGATTATCAAAACATGAAGGAAAATACTGCTTTGCTGTTATCTCATCATATGCTCGGAAAAAATACAAAACACCATAGTGCAAAGGACTTTACAATGAACATATATGCAGGCAAAAGGATATACTGTATCATCTTCGTGGGACAGAAAGAAATAAGAACACTGATTGAAACATGACACAATAAACTAAATACAAACTCTTACGTTCACAGCCATATGGTTTGCCGTTGGGGTCATCATCATCTTTTTTGGCATTCTTTCCAGACTTGGAGGGAGTTTTTGGGGCAGATTTCTTCTTACTTCCACGCTGTAAATATTTACAAAATATAGAGAATAGGAGAGAACCACAGATGCAAACTATTTCTTAGAACTCTAATATATTAAACAACAGACCATACGCACTGAGTTAATATAGTTTCCGAGAATTTCTTAGTGTACTTCCAGATAGATTATGTCATTCTGAGAAAATAATTTTATTTACAGTATACAGTATTGCAACACTGTTATTCTCAAGAGATGATAGACCGTACGAGCTATACTGTACTCCCACGGACAGTTTCCTACAGTTTAGCGGCAAGGTGTCAAATACATATTCATCGGTGGGGATACATATAGGGATAACCCAGCGAATCTAGTGGGTTACTGGGCCATAATCTCTTAGTTTGATCTAGGAGAAGAATTCTCCTATGGATTCTGCCCTTGGTGCCCTTACAAATCATTTTTAGAATAATACCATGGGTCTCTGATATGGTCTTGCTGAATATAAAGCAAAAATTTTTGTACCACAGTAGTTTTTTTCAATCTATGATTTCTCTTTACATAAAAGTCACAGAGAATCACCAACATTAATGAATAGAAATGGTTGTAAAATATGTGGTGTGCATATATGTATAACCTTATCACATGATACAATGCTAAAATCTGTTAAGAGCTGCTGCCGGTAAGCACTCCATGCGACAAATCTGGGATCTTTTTCAAAATACCTGTACCACATCAGTACATTCAGATTGCACTGTTCACCTTTAACATTTCATAACAAAAATTGAATTGGGTGACAAAGCAAACAATCTTCTTAGATCTTCAAAATATTGTACAATTATAACTATAAATTATTTCTTGAACAATAGATATAAAAAAAAAAATTCAAAGATAAATATATGTTGCAATTGTAATTTACAACTTCAGAATTTATACATACAGTAATTCAAAAAAGTTATTACAAAGGTTATTTGCCAAATCTAAAACCAAGCCATCTTCAATGCACTCAAACTATCTTACCATGAGTGGTGTAAATACTCATGCAAAATAATAATTAGTTTGCATTCTGGTAAAACATTATCAACATGCAGTTTTACCCATGCAAAATCAACAACGCATCCCAAAAACCTAAGCTACAGTTTTGAAAAATACCAATACAGTTTCATAATTGCTTTCAGCTGATTACTGCAATGATAAAGATCGCACATCCTCTATGACAGAAAATATGTCATGCACAACTAATTAATTAATATACAGTATTCATCTATTTACAATATAGTACAGTACAGTATTCCTTCAACTATTTAAGAAATATTTAACAACATTATTCAGGAGACCTAAATCTTCAAATAAAATATATACACTGTACTATGGAAATTATTGGCAACAAATAATATTTACAGAACAACCACAATTTATAATTATCTGACTGTAGTTAAACATCAAATGAGCTCTACTATACTTACAAAGCACATAATAAAAACACATACCTGTGTACTATTCTCAGAAGACTTCCTTTTGCTGGATTTCTTAGGTAACCCACCAGCAGCCTCAATGTAAGCATAAATAAAGAGTTCACTATAGTGAGACAGATATGGTTTTTATGCTCCAATTGATGAACAACACAATGGATAATACAAAACAAAAGGGTACATAGTTACATAATTGTCATTATGCGTTTCTTTCAGAACAAGTGTAAGAAATACACATTTTCAAAGGAAATGTATATCTGTCAAGCTATTTATAGTTCTGATCCCTCAATCTCTTTGGGGACATCCTCCTAAATAAATTTCTTTATCACTCTGAAGTTGAACAACAGGGCACTAAGAGCAAAAATTCTGAAGTTTTCATTTTATAGTCACAAGTGCTTTTAATTTTGAGCAAGTTCCTCATGTACTGCATTCTGAATGCTTACAATCTCAGACAACGTGGAAAAGACATATTCCTTAATGATAATGACAATAATTGACTGATCATCTCAACCATAAATCATAACAAGTAAAATTTACCTCGCGTAATAATCTTCCCACTTACTGGGGCCACAAATTTATGAGTTACTGGAGGCCACCGATTCTTCCAAACTGTGACAATAAATAGAGTACAGTGTGCTGTATATAGATTCTCAAATACAGAACAGTATTTAAAAAAATGATCAGCTTAGTTCAAGAACTTGTTGAATGAGAGTGATGGGGAAAGTAATGAAAAGAATACAGTATTGGTCTATGTTATGGTGGATGCCAAGTTCTTATTTTCAGTACATTTGACACTGGTCTTCTAAGTGACATGAAACATACATATATTAAATGTTTTCTTTTCTACAGAATTAAAGGCTGATTTGTGGTAAATGTTCCCAACTGAAAGACAATGCATGGATGATTCAGAACTGTCCTAGTACAAGGTCCTAGAATTATACAGTATACTGTACTGGAGGGAGTTCTTGGTACTGTATAACAAAAACAACAGGGAAAATGAAATTGCAGGCACTATTGCAACTGATAATCTTGATACATGTCACGAATATACTCCAGACAGAAAAAATAAAGAAAACTGAAAGGAATACCAAGAAACTTTGCTATATAATAATATTGCAATATTAATTAAGCTTTGTATGCACTGTGAAAAAATATAATGTTCTCACCCACTACTGTAACCAGGCAATTAGTAAGATGAATAGTAGGTACTTTATCATTACTACAGGAAACTAAATGGTTACTGAAATAGGATTACATAATTCCAAAGAAAATTAAAATACCCAATGAATAAATGCACTCAGAAGTATTTGATCAAGAGTAAGCAGCACCAAAGCACCACATGTTAGGAGAACCATAGGACACTTCACTTGCAAGTACAATACTGTACACACCTTTGGTTTTCTTCCCGGCTGGTTCTTCTTGCGTTTGCTGCCCTTCCGACTGTAAGTTTCGTCTTCAAAATCTTCCTCAGATTCAAAATCATCTTCTAGCTCATCTTCAAAAGTTGGCTCATCATAGTATGTTGCCCACTGTTGTTCTGGCTAGAAATATAAGGGAACTCCGGTTGCAAAAACATGAAAGTAACTACTAGTAAATAACATCATTATCAAATTTCAATTAAAACATATTATTGTACTATTACCATAATACATATACATGGCAAGTAGTTAATATTACAAAAGACATTCGTAATTACCTGTCTCGGTGGCGGGTTTATCTGAAAAAAGAAAAAAAAAAAAAAAAAATTGAGAAACACCATGAAAGATCTTTTGTGAATACTGTGTACTTTCAGTATACAAAATGGATTAATAAGTTTATGTTGGGCATCAATTAAAATAAATAAATCAATTGAAAGAATTATTTTTCTCCATTCATGTTTAGTCCAGGGATTAGTTGACCATTTTACACTTCGCTATTACCTTTCAGTTCATAAAGGCACCTGAACTAAAAAATTATAACCTTGATAAAGTTTTACTATGAATTGTATTTTTCATGCCTGATGGTACCATGCAAATACACCCCATATGTCTTCACACAAGAGTCAAAACCGAGTGCAGTATCCTGAAATAACAGTCATACTGTACTTACGGTACATAATTTTTAGTGCGAGTGTTTACAACTGTATTCCCAAAACTTTATCCACATTCTGTCTTGAACAGGAAAGTGTTATAAACATGTAGCCTATTATAGTACAATACTCACATATTCATACAAGCCTTAGTTATGTACTGTTATTTAACTTTTAACCTTCTGCAGTCTACTGAAATTAATGATATATTGATGCTGAATTAACAATGTACATGAGCAAATGAGTTTAAAGGGTCGTAGGTAAGTACCGTCACACAAGAAAATTACAACTTTAATTCTTACTGCCATGACCACCTTCTCTGGCTGAGGTAGAGGCTCCTCCACAGCAGCAACAATGGCTGCTGGATTTTCTACTGTTGTGATGGTATGCTCATCTGGGTCAGCCTTTTCTGCCTGCAATGAAATACTAGATTAGATAGACAATAATGCAACAAGGTAATTGATAAACTTTTCAATTGTTTTCAAGTGCCTGGAACCAATGCAAGCTTTCAATGCGTTGTCTTGGCCAGATACTGGACTATGAAAATGCTTATTCAAGAATCAAACTTAAAAACTTAATTCTAACATGTTTACCCCAAAGTTCTTGCCAATAAATTATTATATACCAATAACAATAATGAACTTAACACCCTGAATACCTTACCTGCATGAGAGACCCAAGGTAAGAACGTCGCTGAGATTTCCATCTTCTCGCTGGGTAAGTGTATACTTGCCCTTGAAGAATTCCAGGCATTCTGTGTCTATCACTTACAAAGAGGTGACAGTGGCGCTGTGCTACACCTATTATAAAATTAAGGCACATATATGTACTTTTCATGTAAACAGTCATCCCACTCTCACAGACAAAACTATATGGTATTATTGGTCCAAATATAATAAATAATATATCACTGTAAAGGAAACTTACTCACCTATGTTATGGAACAAAAAATATACCGGATAATTTTTTCTTAAATAGCATTTTTTTTTTTTATTATTTCTTAGGTAATATAAAATTGTGTTTGTCTTGAACAGTAATAACTGCACTGTACCTGTCTGGCCATCGATATATGGTTGGCGGTATATCCTGTCCTTTCGCATCCTCACATTATATCTCGCAGAATTCTGCATAAGTTCTGTATAACCTGTGTCATTTATAAAGCTGAAAGAAAGAAAAAAAACTGATGAAAAATTTCTATAATCAAAATCCCCCTTTCTTTTTAAAGGGTGGATGGCTCCAAGACCATGGAGGTTTTGAAAAGTAAATAACAAAATATAGACAGAAATTGCACAGCTCTATATTACTATATTGAATAAATAAACCTTATATATACTGTATCTACATCCAATTACAACTCTTGTTCTTCATTTAATACAAAATGATCCATTCATAAGAATATCTTTACGCCCTGATCATATTAACGGCAAAGCCTACTGGATAAATAGGCAACCTCATGGTCTTAAGCTACCATACCATGTCTTTACCACAATTATACTGTAGCTACCCTAGTCTCTCAGGGGCGGGGAGAAAAAATCTCTTCATGTTGGACAAGTAACCTAACTTCTATCCTATCCTACAAGCCAGCAGTAGGTATGCTGTAATATTAACCAATGAGAATACATATATGACCGTATAAAATTAAGATACTGTAACTACAGCTATACTGTATAAAGGTATAACAACATTTCCGAATAAATTTTGTGTCAAAATTGTTCAAAACAGGGGAAAATACACTAAAAACATATACCTAATTATGGTTTTGTATTACCGTATCTGATAATAAATGTAAACCAGTGTTTTATGTTACCGCTTCTTAGCTGCTATGTACCGTCGGCTACTATGTACCACCGTTTTGGCGTATACATACCATTGCAGGGCTCCTATGTACCACCGCTTTGGCTTATACGTACCATTGCAGGGCTGCTATGTACCGGCTCCTATGTACAGTGCAGTACCATGACTCTGGTTTACATGTACAGTTGCCCACATATGAATCTGGTACGCCTCGCTACTTGTAAGATAGCTGCAACAGGAAGGAAAGTGAGCCAAAGTTATAGTTTGTTGACAAGCAGACAGTAATATTATTTTACTGTCTGTCTGTCAATAAACTACATCTTTTTTCACTTTCTTTTCTTTTGTAGCTACCTCACAAGTAACGAGCCAAACCAGCTTCATGTGTGGCCAACTGTACCATTGCTGGTTGACTTTGGTGAGTATACTTCCAACCCACATCCTGAACAAAGGAAAACAGCACATGCTATGGTTGTACCAGAAGGATAACTGAATAAGCAGGTCCACGCTCCACTGGAGTTGTAAAGTAACTCATGAGCAGGTCCACTGGAGTTTCAAAGTAATGAATGAGCAGGTCCACTGGAGTTGTGAAGTAACTGATGAGCAGGTCCACTGGAGTTTCGAAGTAATGAATGAGACTGTCCACTGGAGTTTTGAAGTACCGTAATGAATGAGCAGGCTTATGGTACTGTACGCATAGCAGGCCTATACAGGGTGTTTCAAAATTCCTTCACCACACTTTATGGGTAAGTTGTATAGTAAAAACTAAAATTTTTTTATTATATGCAATGTGTTGAAAAACCCTGCATACTCTATTTGGTTTATGGTACATAGCAGTCGCTGATTGTACATAGCAACCGCGGTGCATAGCAGCCATGGATGGTACATAGCAGCCACCAGTGGCACATATCAGCCACTGGGACATAGCAGCCAATGGTACATAGAAGCCTGTTCCCATGTTACCATACAATATCATGCTTTGAAGTGGGAATATTGAAATGAGGGACAGCTGATGCACATAGGACCAACCAACAGGGCGGTAATGACCCTTCATTAACCAAGTCTATATTTTCTACATCTCTGAAGACACTCCCAACCCCCTACCTGGGTAATACAAGAGTACCGAATTAAAACGTGAAAAAGTTTATGCTACCTCCTTTTCTCAGTGCATATGCAACAAACTTGTATGGTAACAGTTCACAAATATATATAATGAAGACACTAACCAACATTAAAACACTATAAATCAATCACTACAATATCAGAAAGCCAGCGGGGTTTTTACAATTTGCCAGCTTCTACTCTAAAGCACTAAAAATGTAGAGGCCAAGTTAATGCCATAGTTGCTACACTTATATAGTAACTTGAAACATTTACCTCAATATCTTTTCTAACGTTGTGCTTTCGACAGTTGCAACCGCCATAATTACAGTTTTCTCGAGTGACTAGTTCATAAAAAAAGGCTTCTAGTTGGAAAGAGTCAGTGCGGGATCATCTTTTGTTTACGCTTCCTTCACCACATTCACTAACCAATGAAAATACAATCACACTTGGCTATTGTTCTCTTTGTAAAACTTAGTTAGAGAGAATTATCCCATCTTAAATTAATTCATAACTTTTATTTCAGTGCTTCGGAGGTAATGGCAGCAGTATTTACAAGTAATAATCACATCCATTGCGGGCATTAAAGACTGAAATGCCTATGGAAAAAATATGCATATATCAATCAGAAGAGTATAAAATAATTATGTATATTGCAAAGACTTTTAATAACATTAAATTGAGCTCATAAAGAGTGAAAAAGGAAAATTTAATACACATATAAACAATGGTGAGTGCGCATGCGCGGTCCGGAGCACCAGCAACAAATTTTGAAAAAGAGAGAAAAATTAAAGGATAAGCTACAACCACACTATTTACACCATAATTATAGACTTAACTCGTACCGTAAGTGTATAAATCGATGTATTATTGATTCATACATTCTTAAATTAATACATTTTGATGTGTTGTTGGATAATTTGGTAGAAAAAAAGGAAAAAAAGTGACTTGGAGAAACCACTGGTACTTTTGCTGATGTTGGTCCTATTTACACCATAACTATAGACTTAACTCGTACCGTAAGTATATATATTCATGTGTTATTGATTATTGCATTCTTATATTAATTCATTTTGATATGTTGGATAATTTGGTCGAAAAAATGGAAATATTTGATCGGGGGAAGTCTAACTTTATATATTAATCCATTTTATTGTGTTGGATAATTTGGTAGAAAAAAAGGAAAATCAGTGCAATCGCCTATTACATTCATTACACACGAACACACTAAGTTACATTGTCCCCTACTTAAATATACATAAATTGTAAATATTTGCCTTGTGGAACTCGTATACAGATTTTCCGATATAAGTAACCTAAGTAATTATACACCACTATTCTTGATATAATTGCTGCTGTGAGTATGTACAGGGCCATATTCTAGAACATCCGTGGTGTACACGATGGTGTGGTAACAGTATGACGGCTCTGTTGTTTGTCTATGGAGCCGACGAACTGGTACCACACCATTGTATACAACATGAATGTTCTTGAAAATGGCCCTGTGTTTTTCATAACTAGCTTTCAGTGTGATCCTTAGTCTTGTAAATGTTAGGTTGTCAGATAATTAATAGTTAAAAGATTAATTGGAAGTTATATGGTAGTCAACAGATGTTCCCGATGTGAGAGGCATTTAAGGGGGTACCGTAGTACCGTACAGTGTTAAGCCCCTATCACACGGGGCATTTCGCCGGACTGTTTCGCCCAACTTGTCGTTTTGTCGGACCTACTTGGCCAACCAACCTTCAGGGTCATTTCGTCTGCTAGTGATATTTTCAAGTCCGGCGAGTTGGTTGTGATGCGATGCGATGATGTCGAGGGATAGCCTTTACAACGGCCCCTCTTCTGTCGTTTATTTGTTGCTGAGTTCCTTTAATTTCTTCTCCCTTATTTTCCAGCACTTATATAGATATTCTTTTATATTGTCCAAACATTTTCCACTGTCGAATAGCAACCCTCCAATGATGTTTTCCTTGCATTCGATATAAGGTTGTTGCAATTTTCCAATTTTTCTTCTTTCTTCAACATAGCCAGTACAGTCAAGCACAAAATGTTCTAAGTTTTCTGGATCTGTTCCACACATCTTACATCCTGTTTCATTGTCCTCTTTTCTAAATCTTTTTCTATCTCCCAAGTTTAAAGTATTTGTCCTACATTTAAATAACCACTGATGCTGGTGTTATTGTCATATAGTTCCTCTGTCATTCCCATTTCCTTTTTCCATTTTCTGTAAATCTTTAGGGTAGTCTTACTTTCCATTTCCTCTCTCCAGTTCTTAGTGTCCAATTCATAAATCTTGTTTAGGAGTTCTTGCTTCTTCATGGTTTTTAGTTTATCTAAATTGATATCTAATGCTTTCATTCCTTCCTCACATTCCTTCATCCATTTATTTGTTCTATTATCCTTCAATTCTTCTACTATTTCGTATGTTAATTTGTTTCCTCCATCTCTCATTATTCCTTGTAAATATTGTAATTTTGTTCTAGTAATTTTTTATTTCATGAGTGAGGCACCCACTTCTCCTCTTAGTCCACTGATTGCTGTGCTTTTTTCTGCCCCAAGAATTGTTCGGTACACTGAGTTTTCAATTTTTTGTAACGTATCTATTTCTTTCTTGTTATAATCCACTACACCAGCCCCATACAATATTCCAGGCAATGCCAGACCTTTCCAGAAAGTTTTTCCAATCATTAGTTTGTTACAACTCCTGGCTGTCACTGAGTATGTCATATTTGCTAGTTTCTTTGCTTTTTTTAAAATATTAACTTTGTAATTCTTAAAACAGTCTCTCTTGTTTCCAATATCCACTCCCAAATATTTAATAGTCTCCACCACTTCTATCCCTTCTAGTTCTGCTGGTTGATTTTCCATATTGAAGATTATGAATTTGCTCTTATTTTTATTTAACTCCAACCCACATTTCCTGCTTACATTGCTCAGTCTTATAATGTTTGCTTTTGCCTCTAACATTGATTGTGAAAACTGCAGTCCATCATCGGCAAAGAAGATAGTGTACCAAATGACTGTTTAGTTGGGTGAAACAGTCCGGCGAAATGCCCCGTGTGATAGGGGCTTTAGTAAATCTGGAGCAACTGATTCCTCCAAACTATTGCAAGCAACAGGACACCATTGTTTTTTTGTTCATCTGGTCCTATTTCCTGGCTTATTTTTGGAGGAATTATGGCACTCCAATGTAGGACCAAAAGAAGTATACGGTACTATTCTATTAAACATGGCCTTGGGAATCAACACTGCATTCAAGGGTGATTCTCATGATTGTAGATTGGAAAGCTACTGATTCCTCCTAACAATGCTAGAAAACAACAGACACCCTCAATGGTACTAATAGGGTATCTGTTGTTTCTTGGCATAGTTTGTTTGGAGGAATAAAAAAATCTTCCCATTCACCAACTAATGAATCTCCCCTTAGGTGTGGTGCATTTAGATTGGCATAATTAGTTTTCTGTTACCATTATTAGTTTAATACATAAATAATAGAAATAGGATTAGGAATTTGTTTATCTGGGAAATATTTATTTATTTATTATACTGTAGTCTTCAAATTGTTTTGCTTCCTTTAATGTGAGTGCATACAAAACCATAGTTTAATTTCACATGAGGTGAAATATTGTGGCTCGCCATTAGTCTATAGCCTATACCGAGAATGTTTATATGTGTAATATAATATGTAGCCTACCCGATTATTTTTACGTACCGGTATGTCAGTGTTATTACTACTTCATCAGAGTTAGGCCATATTAGGGTACTTCAAGTTATAGATAGAATAAATAATATACCGTACCGGTACCATAATCATTTGGCACAAATTTTTCTGTTTTGAGAACTAAATGCTCATGTAGACAGTGATGTTTTTACTTTTCTTTGCAGTAACCAATCATGGCAAATCATGAGACATCCGATCAATGGGAGTTAAGCAAAGAGAATATACAGCCCTTAAAACAGGGTAGGAATGCCAGTGTGTTGTCAGTGGCTCTTGATGAAAGCTCCACACAGAAACTGAATGGCACTAGACAGTAAGTAAAATAAGTATGAAAGTTCTTATGTACTGTAGCCCTCTTGATTTTCATGATGCTAATTAAGGACTGTACTGTATGTTTTAGTTAGTATTAACTGTACATTATGCAGGGGAGGTGGCCAAGTGGCTAGTGTTCTGGACTCGTAATCTTTCAGTCGGGAGATCGATTCCTCTCAGGTGAGGGCCTGAGAATATTTACTCTTCCAATTTGAGTTTTAGGCACTAACTATAAGGTCACCGAACGTCGTTAAACACCCTCACTGGTACCATAACAGCTGCAGTATTGGGGAATTACCCTCACTTCCCTCCCTCTGTGGCTGGGTACCAGTTCGGAAGTTGTGATGTGTGTGTGTGAGTAGCAGTTGACCTGGGCCACGGTAACGGGCTTGATGAAACCTATGTCCAGTATTGATAAAAAAAAAAAAAGTTTAAGGATATTGCCTGCTAGGGTATAGGCAATACAGTACTTTAAAGGTTTTGTCATCCCTTTGAATCAAAGCTGATCCTTTTCCTGTCTTTTAATGTTCCCCATTTCCTTCTACTGTAGCCTATATCCTTCTTGCCTACTGTCCCTCCTCTGTGCCTCATATTTTGTGACTACAGTAGAAGGTTTTTCTGGTCTCCCATCATCCTCTTCTCCTCTTCCCATCTCCCATGTTATCAATAGGTCTGCTGCTGTTTAAATTCCTTTGTATCCGTTTCCCACCCCACTCAATCTCCTCCCACTTCACTGCCAGCCCCACCTTGACCTCCCACTTCACTGCCAGCCCCACCTTGACCTCCCACTTCACTGCCAGCCCCACCTTGACCTCCCACTTCACTGCCAGCCCCACCTTGACCTCCCACTTCACTGCCAGCCCCACCTTGACCTCCCACTTCACTGCCAGCCCCACCTTGACCTCCCACTTCACTGCCAGCCCCACCTTGACCTCCCACTTCACTGCCAGCCCCACTTTGACCTCCCACTTCACTGCCAGCCCCACCTTGACCTCCCTCTTCACTCCCAGCCCCACCTTGACCACCTACTTCACTTCCAGCCCCTCCTTGACCTTCAGTTTTCACTCCCAGCCCCACATTGACCTCTCTCTGCACTCTACACACATATTATACCATACTGATCATGCCTCTGAATTTCCACACTTGGAGAGGACTTACACAGATGCAAAAAGCTGCAAGTCTCCTCAGTATAAGCCTATAGTAATAGTTCAATATTTTTCTACATGAATGTTTTACTTTGGAACCAAGGGGTCTCATTATGTTTTTTCCTTGATATTAAGGCTGCTGACACCTGTTATTTAATTGGGGAGTATGTGGATGGTAAAAGTTTTTAAATCTATATTTATTTATTTATTTATTTATTTATTTATAGTGAATTTGAAGAAGAACTACGTACCTACTCTGGTGATGACCCTCTGGATGTCTGGTACCGCTATACTCTGTGGGTTGAGCAGAATTATCCAAAGGGAGGCAAGCAAAGAGATTTGAAGAAGCTCATCGAGAAATGTGTGATGTCCCTTCACAGTCACGTTGAACAATACACAAATGATCAACGTTTCATGGATATCTGGATTAAATATGTAAGTTTCACCAATGTTTCATATACTGTGCTCCTCAAATCTGTTTATCATAGTATATAGACTACTCTGGGGCCGATACTGCAAGGCAGCCTTTTTCATGTCAAATCCAGGTTCAGTATGCAGTTTTCTATGGTTATATTTTTTCCAGGTTGAATATAATGAGATGCTCTTCTCTACTTGGCACAGAAATGCTAATGAAAAATGTTCTTACTATAACTGTAGATGATCATATTTTTTCATAAATTTTTCAGGCTAATCTGAATGTAAAGCCCCTCGAAGTGTATCAGGTGATAGAAAAGAAGGGTCTGTTTACGTCGCTTGCAGAGTTTTACATTAATTGGTCTTGGGAGCTTGAAAAAATTGGTAACCACAGACAAGCTGATACTGTTTACCAGAAGGGTCTTAATATGGCTGCACAACCAATTCATGTTCTTCAGGAGGCACACAAGTTAGTGTATATCATACTTTTTTGTTGTTGAAAATTACTCTAATTTTTAATGCAAAAGTACGGGAACCCCCAATACAGTATAGGAGATATAAATGACAAAGTTTTTCCGTGAGGCTATGAACCTATGAATGATACAAATAGGAAATAATATAAGGGTTATATCCAATATATATGCATGCTGGTAAAATACATGAAACTTGAGATAAATAAGAAAAATAAAATTGCTTGCTTTATCAGGAAGTTTCAGACTCGTGTGACTCGATCAACTTTGGAAGGCAATATTGTCACCCAAGATACATACAGTTCAGAACCTCAAAGAATTGCCCTGACTGCCCTAAAGCCTCGGGGTCGTGGTAATCGAGTGGCCACTGAACGCGTTAGTTCTGCAATTGGGCCTGCCGGAAGGGTTCAGCAAAACCATGTGAAGGAAAATGCTCAGGCTCCAGGATTCTCAATATTTCAGGTATGCATGGATGCGCTCAGTCAGGATGTGATCATTATGTTATATAACTACTCGTAAGAGATGGAATGCAATTTTTTTTTTTTTTTAATAATAATTTTTATTTCACTTTAACACTCCTTTTAGGATAATGCAAGAGGTGCTAGTGCTCCAGTTAAAATATTCGAGGATAAAGGAGGATCACTCCCAGTTGGTGACAGAATCAATCAAGAGAACATCAAGAAGGCTGGCCAGTGGGCAAAGGCTAAAGTTCGTCAAAAAACAGTAGGCATTGTGCCTGTTGAGGATATTGATAAATTTCAGAAGCCTTCATTCCATGGTAAGTATCAAAACCCATTGCTATAGTTACAACAAGCTTTGGATATTTATCTGAAGAAAAGCAACATATTGTACAGTATTTATTAATTTTAAAGGAGTAACACTTTTCATAGTGGAGTACTGTGTGAATGCAGAGTACTGTGTGAATGCTTATACAGGTAATTTATGATACTGTGTGTATGGTGCATAAAATAAAGAAATAGTTTTTATTTTTTATGTAATATATGAATATACCGTAAAGCACCCTAACTTCGGACTGCGCCATAACTTCGGACATTTCGCGAAAAAATGTAATAATTCAACTGTACTGGAAGAGAGTGCTATATTTGCAAAAAATAATGATGGTGTTAGTTAGGGGAATGTTCAAAGACTATTATGTATTATTTCTATTACAATAGCTTGAATATGTGTGGGTGAAAATATTCAACAAATGCAATGGAAAAAAAGTCTGCATTTTCTAACCTTGCAAAACTTTGTTCACACAGAACAAAGAGTTTCAATTGTAAGAGCATGAATGGTACCATTATACATGGACACTCGCTGTAAGTACTGGGCAGTAAACAAATTTAAAATATATGCATGCATAACCGTGTTAAGATTTTTTTAATGAATATTTCTAATTTTTACAGAAAAAAGTCCTAACTTCGGACAGACAAATTAATACAGTACTGGTACTTGACAACAAGCAAAGGATGATTTTTTATGTAGATGTAAACCTTTGGCCTAAGTAATGATAATAATATGTGATATAGTTCTGTAAGATTGTCAGTACTACCAGTACCAAAGTTATTGCCTGTAAGGTGCTACAGTATGGTGCCTTAACCAGTAATGAGGTTTTTTTTTAAGAAAAATTTATATTAGTTATTTAGTTATAGTATTTTATACAGGTAATCAAGTCAAGGAATACCGGAAGTGAGTGTGTGTGTCATTAGTACCTGGAATTATGTTATTATGTATTATGTACCTCATGTACATTCTATTATGTTATTTCATTATGCATTTGTTGAGTCAGTGAAGTAGCAACTTGATATTTAGGTGAAGTTTTTTTTTTTGGGAAGAAGAGGTCACTTACTCTTCCGGTTCTGTGTATACGCAATGCGTTTTTTTGTTTTTTTCGGCTAGAAAAGTTTTTGAATACAGTAGTTCTTAGTTAGACCTATGCCAAGAATACCTCACTACAATGTGATATGATGCAACTTATTGTGATCTCAATTTATGTGCTTAAAAAAGAAGCTATTTTTGGATATATCTCTTTATATATGTATGAATGCGGCAAATTTTTTTTATTTATTTTTAAAAAACTCCTCAGGTGTCCGAAGTTCAGCCAGCATGTACAGAGATCGATGCTATTAACTATTCCCATGTTTAAAGGGAAAATACAATCCTGTGCGAAGTTGGGAAGAGCTGTCCGAAATTAGGAAATTTCTGCCTAACTTCGGACACTTGAAAATTGAAAAAAAAAGCATGAATTTAGCGTGCTTAATTTTTTTTTGTTATATGGATTCAGTAGGTACTCTCCCTGGCTTCCACATTATACCAACAGGAATAAAATTGCACCATTATTAACAGAGTTAATCACTAAAACATGTAAAGAATGTCCGAAGTTAGGGTGTTTTACGGTACATTCATGGAAGGGTTTATCTTTCTCTTCACATGCAATTATATTGATTGCAGTTCATGAAGATGAAAATGCACAGCTAAACACACCAGCCAAGCCCATACCATGTAGCAATGTTTTGTCTGCACGGAAGAGTGACCACCAGGATTGGAAAGTGGAATTGTTTGTTGCAGAGCCATTCAACCCAAACGTTCAACCCCAGTACTGTAAACATAAGGTATGGCTATTAAAAGTTTGCTGTTTACTTCTTCATGGAATAATTGAAAAGTATTGCACTTTTCTATAGTAAGTCTGAAGATAATTGTTGATACTCTGATGTCCTGTTGAGTACATGTTATTTTTCTCACATTCATCTGGTTACCTCCTATTCTACCTTGTATCCCTTTTACTCTTTCATCACTGTTTATTGCACTTTTCAACAGTAATAAAGCTTTATCATTTAGAGAGCCATCAGATTTATATTGATTGAGAGCTCAGCACTGTTCATCTTATCCTGCTGAATGCCAGCCTCATATGATGGAAGAAGGTATGCATGGAGAATGACCACAGAAATATTGTATTTCTTTTTTATTTGATCAGTACAATATGACAGCATTGTTTTGTGTATACAGGTTTACTGTGGAACTGAAGAATTCAGCTTTGAAGAACTTAGAGCAGCAGTTTTTTTCAAGAAGGAAAAAGAAGAAAAGAAAAGGCAAAGTAAGGACTGTACCATATATATTGTATTATTTGATTTCTATAATTGTATTATACTGTTGTTGTTGTTGAAGTTCCTCAAGCTGTCTGGCTGAGCAGCCCCGAGCTCCCGAAGAAGGTCATGGCCTGAACTGGGCTTTCCCACAGTGCCCTCAGAGAGTGTATGTTGTGTTGTTGGTGAGTGTGGTTGTGTACATTGCAGTCTCCCATAATGTGTTTAATAGAATGGGGTGCTGTGTTGCATCCTGGACAGGCATCCACAATGGCTCCATCCAGCTTCTCAATGGAGCCATTGTATTATACTGTACTGTATAATAGTTGTGCAATAATTTACTCATCTCCGAAGTGAATTTTTCTCTTATTGATCTAGTTTAGTACAATGAAATTTTTATCAATTATTTAATTGGAATGATAAAAGGAGTATTGTATGACAATTACCCACAATAAAAAATGTTGATAGCATTACATTAGAAATATTTTCATAAGAGATGAAACGTGGCAGCTAAGCTCCTTAAATATGTGTTGAATTTCAGGGTGTGTAAGTGAGCAGGTGCTAACTATGTTTGTCTGGCTATGATTGGGATGTGCCATAATACTGTATTTGATTTATAAGTGTACTTTTATGAATTTTTAGGAGAGTTTGAAGAAATGAGGGATAAGCTTAAAAGGCAGGAGGAGATGATTGAAAAATTACTACAGCAACAAACTAACAAGTCAGAGGTGAGTCACAACTGATTAATCCAAGTTATTCATCATTATCAATACCCAATTTCCCTTTTTTTCAAGGAGTGAGGGCTGCAGAGTCACAGGTGGAGATATAAAATAAGAATTCTGTACAGGAGGAACAGAAATACCCAATAAAATATGTCACACTCATAATCACTCCCCCACTCAAACCCACAAAATTCTCAGCTAACCCTTACAAATGAAATTAATATAGGTTAATTTTCATCAAAAATATAATATTTTTACATATAAAGTTTTCTTTGTTCAATGTTTGCTCTGCAACTTTTTGTGTGTTATTTTTAGAAAAAAGCACCACCTGCAATACGTGTTACACCGCCCACCTCACCACCCCGAACTTCTTGCAAGGGGCAGCAACCAGAACAGAGGAAAGAGGTACGGTGCTGAAATATGCATACAGTATTACAGTATCATCATAATTTTATCAATATATATTCTTAGTTCTAGTAATGGGTAAGGGAAGAGGAGTGATTTAAAAGGTACAGTATAAAAGTGTTATGTGTAAGAAGAAATTGTCAACTTTGTTGATATGGGCTACTTTTTTGTTCTCTTGATGAGTAGGTACTGTTAATATAAAAAAATTTAGATGTATCTACAGTACTTTAATTGCTGTTAATGAACAGCCTATTGGGTCCTAAATGTTTTTCCTTATTTTTTTTTCAGTCTTCCTATCGCAACATATTCCAGGACAGTTGGGTATCCATCAACAAGTCTCTGAATGTTTCTGCCAATGCTTCTCATATTTCTCATGTAAGTATGATACAATATATTAATGAATGTACTGTATTACATAGATAGGTAGGCTGGTGAAACTCAATGAAGCATATGTGAAAGGCCATACCAGTATGTATTGATATAGGTACTGTGTGGTATCTAATAAAATATAAGCATCACTACAGCAAATTCATGGTTGATCTAAGTAGCATAAAATAGAATATCAGCAAAAAGTATTCACAGGTGTGATTACTTGCATGACCCAACATGTTGCTGAAAAAATTCTGAATACTTAACCAAAAGGTTTATGGAAGTGAGTGCAATTAAAGTAGCTTGTGAACATGATTTTTTTAAACTAAGGTATATTAGACCACAGACGTTAATACTGATCCATTACTTGCATGTCTAAAATAATTTATATTAAAAGTTAAATTATTGTTACAAATATTTTCTTTCTAGAGCATGGATGAAAACTCAACATGTGCATTACTCCAGTGCCAGCCAGAGATTGCCTGCTTCAGCAGTAAGGAATCTTCACTTAACCAAGATCCCACACCTGGAAATGGTTGGTATCACTTGCTTTGAATAGTGTAATTTTTTTTTTTTTTTTTTTTTTTTTCCCACTGTACCATTATTAATATCCAACAGCTTCATCACACACAAACAAATTACTCACAATTTACAAATGTTGCTTTCCTAAATGGAAAAATTATATTCATGTTAAGAAATAATGAAATTTACATAAGATTATCCCAGAGTGATAAGGTGTAAAAGTTGTCTTTATTTCAGCTACTGGTTCCTCAGCTCAGGGAAACTCGAACAATGCATCACGAAGCTTCAACATGACTGAGCCTACTGTGGACACAAAAAAGGCTCTGGATGACATGTTTAGCCAAACTTTCTTCCATGGCGACTCTCCACAAGTGTCCAGTGGCTTGAGTCTGGACCCTGTGACTGCTCCAGAACCATTGGAAAAAGACAATACACCATTTTCTATTTACCAGGTTTGTGGTTGAAAAATGTTTGGTCACATGTTGCCACAGTGCTTCTAGTAGAAGAGAGTATAAGTAAAGAGAACCTTTAAGGTAGAAAGAAAAATGACAAGCTAGGAATTGTGATAGAAGGTTTTAGTTAGAGAATATATTTATGATATAACAATAATAAGAGAGTCAGTCAGGTTAATTCACTAACATCTTGTTCCCTCAGAAACATCCCATCAAGGGATAACCATGGCAAAAGTATAAACCTTTTCCTTTTTTAACAAGGTTTTATTCAGTACTGGGGTTGTCAACTCTATACATAGGGACTATTTCACTCCATGTCCCTTGGTGCTGAGGCTTCTTATATATTATGGCTACTAATGATGTAATTTTTATTATTATCTTTAGGATGGATGTGATGCACAAGTCCAGGTTCCTAAAGAGGAGAAACCTATGCCTTTCCAAATATATAGTGATGGACTCGAAGGTTCAAGTATTAAGGGTACAGAGATGCCACAGATTCAGCAGGAGATACTAAGGGTTCCTGTTACCAAGGTAAGCTGTGATATATTGTTGGTACAGTATAATCTTTTGTGGAAAATTGCTAAACACAATTTCTTAGGAGGTCATATTTTTTCAGTGCAGTATTACTATCCACTCTTCACTCTAATTCACTCTAATTTAAAGTTAATAAAGAAGACAACTGATATTGGGTAAAATAAGGGTCATTCACACTGTATTTCCTCAATGCTCTGTCCCCAGGAAAGAGAATTACCTACAGGTTTTTAGCTTTTCCTTTACACCTTTGCCACATTTTAGGAAATTTGTTAATTGGATTACATATTTCATTTACATCCAATTCTAGGAGAGTGTGTCAGCTGATCCAAATGATCAGTATCCTGAGGCCCAAGATGAAAACTGCCCCCCAGCTGGTCTAGTCCAACAACGTCGGACTCGAAAAATCCTTGGTGCCCTCCAGCCTTCAAGGGACATACCATTCCGGCCCCTTGATCAGGAGGAGGAGGACCAACTGGAAGATGTCAAACCCAAGGAAGCTAAAGCATGCCTTGAAATTGTTAGTATATTGAACATTTTAGATATAATAGTTTCACTTACAATTATGCTGCACTTCCTTTCCTTGCCACTTAAATTTAGTGTTTCTTACAAAGACTATTGATATTTAAAATGGGGGCAGATTTTGTCATACTGGAATTTGTACCATTTCTCTGATTCTAAAAAACAAAGTATGCAGTAGTTATATTTGATGTGACCCTGAGTCTTTTGTCATAGAACATGTAGCTATCACTTACTTTGTGTTTATACCCTCCTATAGTCCACAGAAAAATTACAGAAGGTGATACAGAAGTCCTGTCTTTCGGGACCAAGTAGGTGCCGAAATATTGAAATTGCCGAATAATTGGATAATTGTCTAGCATGTGATTTTTTGTAACTATAAGTAATGAATAATTAATACAGAACGTAATTTTTCGTATTTATTTGTGAACTACAAAAATCAAGGTGTATTTATGATGTGTAGATGATCTGTGGCTGGGAGCGTTTCTTCATTACAGAAGGAAGATTTCCACTTGTTGAAGCAAGTTTTCAATAATAAATGTTCGTAATAATAGAGGTAGGCCAAGACAAATCTCACCACAAGTTCACCACGCTTTCGAAAGTGACGCTCACTCACAAGGGCCGAATACGGGATATACTCGTTGTCTCGTATGCGCTACTTTTATCCTCTCACACAAGAGCCCGGGTAGCTAGCCAGTTAGCCTAATGGGAGGGGTTTAGTCCATGACGTCACAAGATGGCCGACGATTATGGCACCCTTTTCAAAGCTGTCATGTACCGATATCTTTTAGAAAATGCCGAAATGTCAAATAATTGTGCTGAAACGTTGGATGCCGAAAAACTGTACTTATACTATACTACGCTGACTATTGAATAGATTGATACTGTATTTCATTGGCTAGGTATGTGAAAATGCATGCTTTACATCACTACCCTGAGGTTGCAGGAAATGGTTGAGCCTTTTGTTCCAATGCTTGTATAGGTAGCAAGTTTGAGTAGCCTATGCTAGAGTATGTCAGCCTATGTCATCTAGTGGTGTGTCGGTGAACAAGAGTACAGTATGTGACACTGTGATGAGAATAATATTGTCTCAATGTAGTTTTTGTTCTTGCAGCTTATTATGAACTGTAATTGTAGTACCATATTTTTCACTTCATTAGTATTTTATTTTGTCCATGTAAACCCCAGACTGAGGACCTGGATGGCATTATGTTCTTGGATGGGACAATGGGAGATTTCACTCTAAAGATGCCAAGTAACCTGGAGACCTTTTCTAAGCATGCAAAAGTTGCTTCTACCCCAGCACCATTTTCTCTTGGCAAGGATTTGGAACCTTCCATCTGCCTTGGCACAGATAATGGGTAAGAAAGTTGTGTTATAATAATTTGTGAAAAAAAAACAATTGCCATCAAATATTAAGATACAGTGTGTGCAGTTGTATAGTACTTACCAAGGAGGACTTTTATGTACAGTCGGCAAAAAAAGTTTCGTTACCATCCTTTTAACAGTGTGATGTAATGTTGGTAGGCCTGACTGGTGAGTCAGGTGTGGCGCGAGCATGGAGGTAGTATAGGTGGAGTCGCCATGGCTCACTAATCCAGGGGAGTAAAGTGAAGCCGCCGAACTGTCATTTTTGGCGCCTTCAATATGGCGGACACCAAGATATGTTTCAGTAAAAGTGGACTTCTGACCTGACTTCTGACCTGACATACAATTGAAGGCGCCGGAAATGACAGATTGGTGGCTTCACAAATCAGGTCCTACTGGCGCCTCCACCTATACTACCTCCATGGGCGCGAGTGTCATATATACCTCCGTCACCCTCCCGGACCCCTCAGTGTCTAATGGGCAGGCAAGTAAGAATGACGTACTTTTACCCAGTGCAACTTTTTCTGGGTATTTCAAGGTTATTCTTTTTCTAAAATACTCAAACATATTTCTTTATGTTTAATGATGAATAGCTAAATAGTAATAGTTCTTGAACACTCAAAATTTAATTTAAAATCAGTTAAACTAAGTTGTCATTGCCGTGGCCCGCGAGGCACAGCTGCTCAAACGGCGGAGTACCAACCCTGCCGCGCTTATCGATGTTAAAATTAACGTAGGGGTGGTAACGAAACTTTTTTTGCCGACTGTACATGATTGAATGGCAAAACTAATCCCTTAATTTTTTTTTTTTTTTTTTTTTTTTTTTTTCATAGCAACTTTCCTCTCATCAAGAGCTCGGAAGAGGATGAAGAGGAGAAGAAAGAAAATAGTGGTGACTTAATGCCACCTCCTCCACCTAATGCTGGTCCTTCCTCTCCTGCCAGTGCATCTACTAAAACAGGACTCTCACCGATAATGGAAGCATCCCGTGAATTTACGTGAGTAGTACAGTATTTGTATAGTACCATCTGCTTTTTATCTTTACAATATACTGTATATTTTATGGACACTATGAGGATGGCTTAAACATGTGTTTTAAAATTATCTGGACCCCCAGGATTGTGGTATGTGTATATATTGATTATTTTATTAAATGCAGAACTTACTGTACTATAGAGAAAAATTATTTCAATAACTTGTAGATCATCATCATCCAGCAGCCCAGGCCACTCTTCAGCAACTTTTGGTGGTCAATCTATATATGGGGTAGCAAACCACAGGGGGTTCTCAACCAGCTCCCACATGTCTCGATCCAGGCATAACTCCAATTCACAACCAGAGGTGACTTCTCTCGTGCTTTTTATATTATGGTACTATATATTGAAAATACAGTCTGTCATAAATAATGACAAAAATTGTATTTTATCAGCTTCACTTGTACATGTCAAAACTTTCTTCAAGATATATGGCATTACTGAATAAGTATCAATGTATTTACAGTTCTGTACAAACAGAACTAAACTTCATAAACCATAATATATATATTTTTTTCCCAGTCTGTCTCTGAAACTGGTATATCTGGTATGTATACACAAGGAGACTTCACAAAGTCAGGATATTTAGCAGACAAATCAAGAGGAGAAAGTATGGCTGACTCAAAGCCATGTGTAGCAACTTCCCAGGTTTGTCAAGTAATCATGAACAACTGTAATAGAAACATTTCACAGCATGTTGGTTCAAAGATATGTATTTCATATTTAAATTCTCTACTTTTTTAGTACCATCTGCCATGGGCCAGATGTTACCTTGCTGGTACCCTATTTCCTTAGCTTAAGTATTGATTCATGCAAGTTTACCACTAAGATATGATAATACAAGATCCATAATCTGTATGTACTGTATTACTGTTATAAGGAATATCCTGTACTAAGAAAATATCCTTACACTGCACTAGATAAACATAAACTATGTCCCTGACAGCTTGGTAGTCAGAAGGAAGAAGAAATATTTAGCAACCAAGCAGAAGCCATGCTGATGGATCTGGAATTCATGAAGCAGCCATCAGCAGCTCCAGTTACAAAAATGGAGATGAAAGAAACTAAGGTTCAGTAGTACTTTTTTAATGCACTCAGATATGCCATTAACTTATAGGTTTTTCTCACTTGTTGTGGTGTGTGTACTGCATTCTTTTTGTTTATTACTTTGTAGAATATTGGAGACATGGACATGGAGTAGGGCTCATCAGTCTAGAATAGGTGCTGTGGAAATGAGTTACTTGAGAGGAGCATGTGGACTTCCTAGGTGGGATGGAGAAAGTAATGAGAGTGTGTATGAGAGATGTGGTATGAGTGAGAAGGCAATTGGTATTGAATGTGGAGTGGTTGAGAGAGTGAAGCGTAATACTCTGAGTTGGTTTGGACATGTAGAAAGAATGCAGGGTGTGGAGTTTGTAAAGGTGTATGGAAGTGAAGTTGTGGGACCTGGTGTGAGAGGCAGACTGCCGGTTAGGTGGCAGAACAGAGTGGAAGAGTATGTAAAGGAGAGAAGTGTGAGGGGCAGGGGAGGGCTTGACCAAGTAAGGAGGGAGTGTTGGAACAGGGACAACTGGAGGCACTTCTGCCATGGCCACCCCCTTGGGGGGAGTTCCCGGAGGGAACGAGGCGTCAGAGCTATAGATAGATAGCCAATAGTCAGTAATTTTTTGTGTTATATTTCAAAACAGACAGTTATGCATCAGTGTACTGTATGTTCGTAATGTGGGTGTACAATACGGCGTGTAGTATTTTTATGTGCTGCTTTGATTTGTTTCAGATTGCCAAAGTATCATTCCCAGAAAATATCAACCCATTTAGTGAGGACATTCTGAATATCATCCTCTCTAGCTTGGATGAACCTCTTCAGAAACGAGGAGGATATGTTGCACTCAATGGTAGCCTCCCACCAGTTAAGGTTCTATCGCAGGTATGAAATAAGTTCATTCCAAAGCTTAATAATATTACAGAAAATCATAATAGTACCGTTATGTATTGTATGGGAAATGAAAATATATCCTTGAATAAACCTGATAATATTTCTTGATACAAATTAACAAAGAACATAAAACCTTCTCTGTTGAGAGGTGTATATCAAGTCTACTGCTTCTCTATAAACACACACAAAAATAACACGACAAATATTCTGTTTTTACCCAAACACTAGGTGACCCTTGGACATGAAATGTTCCACATTCGTCGAGTTTGTGGTGAGGGGTCATATGCTGTGGCATACTTGGCTTCTACTCTGGATGCTCTTAATGTCACTGTCATGCCTACAGAAGATGATGAAGAAAATGATGATGATAAAGAAAAACAGGTTTGTGAAGTGAAGATAGTGATACTGGTTGGAATTGTTCTCTTATGCATAATAGATTTGTATATTCTGTTTGCATTTAAGGACACTGGTGCCATTTATTGCAAATTTAATTAGTTTAGCATTTTACACCAGAAATATTGCTTAGTGCTGCAGCGCTCTTTATTTTCAGATTATTCTGAAGGTACAAAGTCCAGCATGTCCATGGGAATTTTACATATGTCATGAGCTGAGGAAGCGTTTGAAGACTCGTGTGAAATCTTCTCCAATTCTCGACAGTATTATGAGGATTAACAGGGGCTACTTCTCTTCTAACCAGTCTATACTTATTAACGAGTACCACAAATATGGAACTGTGTTGGATGCTATTAATGGGTAAGTTCAGTATTGTGTTTTGTGTAGTTTCATGATCACATAAATCAGATTTGTAAAGCACATTTTGTATACATATATGTATGTATATTATATAAGAACCTGGTCTCCAGAGCACCTATACCAGATAACTGTTGTTGTTGTTGATGATGTTCTCCCGGGGCAGCATGGCCTCCTGCCCCACAGACCCCTGGTACACTCGGGTCGCAGTGAAAAAAAAACAAATTAAAATAAAGGAGAGGCTGGCCCTATATGCCTGGGCTACTAAAGCACATCCCAGGGAAATGGGACCAGAGCTTACTGGACCAGGGAGTCTGGGGGGCCTCCGACCGACATGGAGGTTGGGGGGAAGGTCTTTGATCCGACATGGAGATTGGGGGGAAGGTCTTTGATCCCACAGCCAGTGCTGTGGGCCCAAGTCCTTCTAGCCCTGTGGGGGATAACTAATACAGTATTCACAGAGGATAAAGTCAGTCCCACTGGGCAACCAGATAACTGTTTTGCCATATACTGTACGTTCAATATACTGTATATGATATTTTCCATTCAGTGTGTAATGTGCAAGTGGATAGTGAGAATCTTGAGGTGGTTTAAGAATTTAAGTATATACTGTACCTTCAATAGAATAACTCCTTTCACCAAGAGTAAATGAACAGACTTTGTTCTGGATGCAGACAATCACGACGGGGAGTGAATGTGAGTAGCCCATTTCACTTGAAATTCTATCTCTGCTTCTGTTTTATTTGTACAAATGTAGTACAGTTTACAAGACCAGGCCTTAGATACATATACTGTAAGTGGGCCTATCAGATTAGTGAAATGGTTCATAAATGCTTTTTCTTAAAGCATTTATATCGGCAAAATATATGGTATCTGTACATCCCTATTGATTGATAATGTAAAATATAAAGGGAGTGATGAATGTAAGCAAGTTCCTGTACAAATAGATATGTTATGGATATGAACATAGTCTTAGTAATGTATGGAATATGATATATTGTGCAAAATTAAATTCTCGTAATTCTCTTGCAGGTATAGAACAAGTGGACAAAGTATCCCTGAAGCAATTGCCATGTACTGGATGGTAGAAATACTGACCATTATTGAGGCAATGCACAAGTGTGGTATCATACATGCAGATATCAAACCAGATAATTTCCTTGTAAAAGATATTCCTTCAGCAACCAGTGATGCCAGAACTCCTGTAGAAATTTTTGGCAAGTGTCCAAGCTCTCTGAAGCTCATTGATTTTGGCAGGAGTATTGACATGGAGAAGTTCCCACCAGAAACAACATTTACAGAAGAGGTAAGAAATACTGTAGTGATTTTAATGAAGTAGAATGGGATTGATGGCCTGAAATAAAATGGTCATAATTCAGTTTTCCTTAGGAGTAATTTAACTTTGTATGCCTTGTAGGCATACACTGTGTAATACAGTACTAATATGTAACTTTCTAATGAAAATGAAAGATAAATATGAAATGTCATGGTGAAAGATACCCTTTTTTTCCTATCAGGTGACAACAGACAAGTTTACCTGTTGTGAAATGCGTGAAGGTAAAGAATGGACATACCAGACAGACCTGTTTGGAGCTGCTGCCATTGCTCACCTCCTCCTCTTTGGCTCATACATGGAAGTTAAGAAGAGTGCAAATGGCAAATGGGAACTGAGTGGTGTCTCAATCAGAAGGTATGGTATATTCTGTCATCACAGTATTAATAAGAAAGTTTTGCAGAAAATTGGGAACATCAATGTATAATATGAGCAAAGGCAAGGAAATGGTAGCGGAGAGGAATGGGGAGCTAGCATGTACAGAAACTGTGCAGATGATTAGAGAAGTTGGAATGGTTGAAGTCAAAGCCCAGTACAGTACCTTGGGATAACAATAGATAAAGGGGGTAGTTTTGAAAAGGGAGTTGTATATAGCATAGCCACAAGGGAATAGCATGGATAAGGGAATTATTATTTATTTTATTTATTCCCTGTACTTTTGTTTTGTCTTGGCCTGGAGAAAATGGGAAATTGTGGTTCTGATTATAATGTTGACCTTTCTGTGTTTCAGATACTGGCAGAAGAATCTCTGGCAGGAAGTATTCTCAACTTTACTTAATGTTCCCTCTTGCTCAGATATGCCTGATCTCACCCAACTCAGGGAAAAATTTATGACAACATTTTACCATGCAGGCTTTCACAAACATATGACTACTAATTTTGCCAATCTCCTGATGATGTTGAATAAACGTAGATAAATGAGATATGGAAGTAGGAGTGTCTGTTGAAATGTCATACATTACTGCATGAATTTTGTATTTCTTTGCAAAATTGTTTTCATTCTTTACATATAGGTGACAATTGCTCTTTGATTTAATTACTTGATCATATTCCTTTTAAGGAATAATTTTTTAGTAAAGTATTTTATATCTTGCATTGCTGTAATGATTTTTATGCTTTTCCTCATGTTGAAATTAGGTAGTACAAGTATTCAAGTTCAGTAACTGAGATCAGTATGCAGTATTTTTAAAATGTTAAGATGTCTTCTTATATCCTATATTTGTTTACCTGGCTAAGAAGCAACATTTTTTACTATAGATTGGTGACTCACTTCTTGAATTAAGTACTATATCACCAAGTTTATCATATACATGTATTTACAATTCCCTAGGCTGGCTCCTTTTTTATAAAATATTTATAAGTACACAGTATCAGCCATCAGTCTGTAAGGAGTAGGATTATACCCAACCCAAGAAAAATAAATTCAGCATATCTATAGATAGGACTGAAAAGCCTCCCAACTTTTGGATGTCCTTTGTAGTGTTTCACCTACAGTAACTTTTGATCAGAGGTAGCTTATCATAGTTACTAAAGTTGTGATTCTTCTTACAGTCATCGAGGTTTTACAACATTTCTACTGCCATTTCTTTGTCTGGGCAAAAACATTTTCCAAAGCAGTAAGAACATTCCACCAACATAAGTATTGGACCTATTACTGTACAGCTGTATACAACTCTGTGCTGATGTAATTACCAAGTACAAAAATAGTTACTGTTTGTTTTTGCAATACAGTACTGTATTATGATAATACATAAAGGAATACAAGTTTCTTTAAATTTATTACGGTAAATAGCTTTTGCAGTACAGTTACAAAATATAGTATTCATTAAGTGGAAAATATTGACATGATATTCATATGTATGAATATATATATATACATGTTGGCAAGGTGCAGTTGTAGTGGATGTAGTGCAGTGCCAGTATAGTTTTTAAAAATAAAAATGATTAAGCATATGTTGTCCTTGATTTAAAAGAAAAAAGATATGGTTGTAATTTTATAATATTGTATTTAGTTCTGTCCTATTGAAAATTATCTTTTAATCTGGATTGGGCAAATTGTGCCAATTAATTAATGTTTTCAGTATCTACATAACTTCTCTAGTATAGAAAACATATTCACCACCTAATGTATTCATTTTATATAAATATAATCTGATAATACAGTGGATTTTTTTAAATACAGCAGGTAGACTTACTGAAGTTATTGAAATGAATATTTAAATATTTATTTCTATTGATTGCTCAGATGAGTAATGCATAAAAATTGATAATACCATTTGCAGTATACATCTTTTATACAGTGCATATTAGCTAAAAACTATTATTCTGGTAAAAAAAAAAAAAAAGTATGAAAATAAAGCTGAATGTTGAAATATACTGATACTGAACTAATGTTTCCCTATGACCCGAATTATTTCTCCCTTAATTTGTTTTTCACCATGAGCATTCTTTGGAGATTTTGGGCCATGTTTCTTTTTGACAAATTTATTATGAGGACGGGCTCTTGCCCAAAACTTGTGAGGGATGTGTCTCTTCTGCAGTGAGTGTTGCTTCTCGGAAAGTGGAAACACGTTATTGCTTTCAAGGCTGGTGTTCTCGGCAAGGAACGTCTGTCTCACTTGCTCTGGTGAACGAATGCCAAGAAATCTGTTGATAATAATAAGATAACTAATAACTTGCTCTGGTGAATGAATGCCAAGAAATATGTTGATAATAATCAAATTATGTAATAAATAACAAGTAAATTTATACCTGACATTGGGGATTTTGAGAGGAAAAAGCATGGTGATAAACCTTTATGTGGGAGGAGATAGAAAAGTGGGGCAGCAAGGTATGCTTTATGATCTCAGTGTTTCCCAAAGCCAAATGGATGAACATAACTAAAAAAATATAATATACCGCAATAAAACAAGAACGGTGCCTGATTTGAACCAAGCAAGTCTAGTCGTCTCACCTCTCTGGAACATTTGGGATGGAGAGCAATGTGATACCCAGTAGCAGCAAAGACGACAGTAACAGCGCTCTGCATCTGTATCACAACAAAAATCAATATAGTCATTGCAATATAATTTCAGTACTTTGGTGGTGCTGTATAAATTCTGTGTGTCGAATACGCTGTGTTTTCATGGAATGTGCATTTAAAGTGTCAGGTTTAAGGGCTCGTACATTTCATATTTACTCTCCGTTTCCACACATGGGCAGTGCTACAAACTAACAAAAAGTGATGTCTATTTTATCATCAGAACTAGCACCAAGAGCCCAGAGCGATTAATTATAGCAATGGTACGGTGGACAGAAATTTCGCAGATAAAGGTTAGATAGGAAATCATTGTTATTTGTAAACAGCTTTAAGCAGGGTAAATGTATATTGCTGAGGATGTGGAAGAGGAGAAGATTTGAATTAGGCTAAAACATACAAAAGTTAAGGTTATGACTCAGTACTTATGAGACGCCGTTACAAAGGCGAACTGATGAAGCCTCGGCTGCCTTGTTCACCATTCATTTTTCAGTTCATTCGCTTCACTTAGATGTCTAGTGTAGTGGAGTGTAAAATCAAAGTTTTCATAATATCGTGTGCGTTCCTTTGTGTGTTAATCCGTTATAGTTACTGTGAATCTTACTAAGGGCCGTATGCAAGAACATCTGTGGTGTTGACGATGGCGTGGTACCGGTACAATGACTCTGTTGTTTGTCTATGGAGTCGTCGTATCGATACCAAGCCATCGTATACGCCACACACGTTCTTGCATACTTCAATCCAGAAATGAGTGTTCCGGCTTTACACTTGACTCAACGAAGGTAAGCTAGCAATTATGTTTTTGTAAAGTACATTAATTAACTTACTCTTTGTAACATAGAAGTTAGGCCAGCTGTACTGCATTTATCATATATGCATATGCATATAAATGTTGTAGCTACAACCATTTGGAACGAACATTGCTTTGTTGAATATCATAAACAAGACGTACCCTGATTAATCTAGCCTTCACCTCACCTTAATTACCCCTTGCCTTAGCAAGGACCTATGTGTTTGTCCACATGTGTTGGTATGATAAGTACACAATATTATGAAAGGAGAAAACAACCCGTTCTCTCCTTGGAGGAGTTAATTATGAAACCATTCGGAGGTTGTTGGTAATTGATAAGCTAGGCTAGTCTATTTTGATCTACTTAGTGAATGCATCGTGATAGAAATGTCAAGACCAATTAAGTTTATGAACAGTATTAAGCTCACATAAAGTTGCATGAAGTTAAGGTGCATTCACTATGGTGAAGTGATGTGCAAGTGCTAATAATGAAAAATTGTGCAGCGTGAACTGTGAAATATTTCAATTATCCACATTTGCATTAATTAGTGCTCATTTCTCAAGCAAGTGTTTCGGAAGGACAGCTCTGGAAATATTACTTGCTCCTATAGCCTATTAGGCTATGCAAAATTGCTGTGCCTAAATTCGATATCCACGTCTTTCTTCTTCCTCACCTTACATACTAAATTTATAAATAGAACGGAAGCAAAGTGAAATTGTGATAAAATATTCTGAGACGGGTGACCGTTCTGAATGTCGTGACGTCCAATCTCCACTTGCGTGTGGTGGAAAGTGAAAGTACTGTAGCACTGGCATACACTGGCTTGACTCCTGGCCGGGATGTTCAGTTCAGCTATAAGGGTGAAAGGGTTCTGTGAGGATCATGTTGGTGAAATGAGACCATCAATAAGCGTATTTGTGTATAACATATGGCTCTCCGTATTGCGTCCTTGAGGTTAATTGTTAGTTGATTGATTTGCATTGGTAGCTTATGGATGGAAGGAAGTGATAGAAGTGACAGGCATCTCAACATGTGTCTCAATATCAATGCCACGTACCGCTAGGCTACCACAACCACCACACCATCGTTACCAAAACAATTTATAAGACCCTTTTATTTTGTACACTGTATTGCAGCGTCATAGCCTATAGTACGAAATTCCCTGAACGATCTGGTACCAACTTGTTTTACTCTATATTATTGCATTGTATCAGTCGTGGCTCTTATAATATTAGGCTATACCTTTGTGACTCGGCGATGATTGGTAGGACACTCCTGCATCCCATCACCAGTAGATACAAGGGCCTGGGTAGACGTTGTAGTACTCCCCACATTTGTCGATATAACACTGTTCTCTTCAACCTGACAATTTGGAACCAACACCCGTTAAGGGGGTAATATACTTATGGTACATTAGAGCACCTTGATGCCTCCAAAGTATGCTAGGAAACAGGACCAGATTAACACAAGTAATTGTGGCCTAGGCTTGAAATAGTTTGGAGGCATCATTTGCTTCAGATATATCCACACTGTACTACCCCCTTAATGTTGCGAAAAAATATATAACCACAATGATTTTTTTGACCGTCACTACTTGGCCGTTGAAAAATATTTATTCAGGTAACAGGCTAGTACATTTTCCCCCGTCCTCAAACTAATGCTTCATCCGTCCTCCAATCAATCAACAGCAGAGGATTGGTTGTTTGAAGAACCCCCGGGAATCCAAACGGAGCAGATATATCAAGCCTAAGGACGGAGGACGAGGGAAACAAACAAGTACTAGCTAGAACGATAAAACTACACTCGACACTAAACCTCATCCTGTCAACTGGACCGTCCACACACACACACACACATGTAGATAGACAGCAGCTTCCGTCACTCTTCTTTACTTCTGTACACCGACCATACAGACGTCCCCATATAGTTTGGCTCGAGTCACACAATTCACGAACGTAGAGAGAACGGAACACACAGTCTGTCTGGCTTTTGCCGTGCGAGGTTACTAAGAGTCCCGACTCCCGAGTCACCTTACCGCTTCTTTCACCTTCACTTCACTTCCACTCACACCACCACCACCAGACCAAGCGAGTGTGAGAGAGATTGCACTTTCTCTTCGTTACACAATCTCATACCACCTAACTCTCTTACCTTTGCCACTATACTTAGGGTCGTATTATTAAACTTCTTTTCGTTGTTCAGTTCTTATTGCAAAATGACACGAATTGAACAATCAAGATCCTTTTTTTCCCTCGAATAAGTTGCTTCATAAAACGACCCATATCACTCCTTCCACAAACTCGCTCATGCCGTGTTATAAATAATTCGTTCAAGGTCCATTTATATAATAGCATCGGATCAGAATTATTCCATTATATAACTATACTGTTCATGACTCGCATACATGTGTTGTCACCTATAACAGTAACTACAGGTCTTATACGACAGCTAGTCCTTAATAACTATCTCCAAGGTCACTGAACTCCTTCGCTGCCCCTTCAATCCCCCCTTCATCGCTGCCGCTCCCCTCCTACCTCTTTTCTAACCCTTCCCATCCCCCCTCTTCTCTGCCCCTCCCATCCCCTCCCCTCTTCTCTACCCCTCCCATTTCCCCTCCCTATTCTCTGCCCCTCCCATCCCCCCTCCCTCTTCTCTACCCCTCCCATCCCCCCTCCCTCTTCTCTACCCCTCCCATCCCCCTCCCCTCTTCTCTACCCCTCCCATTTCCCCTCACTCTTCTCTGCCTCTCCCTCCTCCCAGCCCCTCCTCACCTCTCGCCCGCCGTCCGGAAAAACAAGAAACCAAGCCTTTAGAAAATCAACCCCAGTACTTGTTTGTTTAGCCTACACGAGGAAGTGATCACGCCTTGTTGTGGAAAGAAAGGCGGATACTAACTTTACCAACCATTTTTTTAATCGGCTTGGCCATATAATAAGATTGTTAGTACTGTATATCATTGTTGACTATTGTGCAACCCACATCTCATGTTATGGCCTAGTAGTAAGAATTTGTTTGAATGATTGTATTGCACCTCAAATATCCTTTTTTTTTTTCTTCAAATTTTCTTATTTTTTCTTTTTTTCTTTTGTTTTAGCCTGGTCAAAATGTACAGGCTCCCTCAGTTAAAATCTTGGCTTTTTCGATAAATGTAATGCAATCCAAGCCAACTAAGTTACACCAAAAGCCTACATAACTTTATACTCTAAAGCTATAGGCTACTAATCTTCAAATTGTAAACACAGGATTGTTCGCCTCATAATTATCACTCTGATGAAGATCGGTGTAGCCTATTTATCGCCGGAATAAACACAAGGAGAAAATGATACCGTTCCATGGCACAGGTTGATGAATAGGTTAGGTGTATTGATTCTCAGCCTGTATGACGTGAAACAGATGTGGTGGTGGCTCTGGCAGGTTTATGTGGTGCAGGTGCTCGGTGCAGGTGTCGTAGTGGTGTATATATACTGTCGGATGCAAAAGTTTGGTCGTTACCTTCCCCACCTTTCCTCTCTGTGCGTGAAGTTTTGAACATCAGTCAGTCTGTCGAATTAAATCCAAAGCAACACACACACACACACACACACACACACACTAAGGACTTTGGCCCGTAGTTTAAACAAAATTAAGGGCCTTTACTGAAGCTCTATGAATCCTCCAAAATAATCCAGGCCACAGAACCCTTCAGTATATCTAATAGGGAATCTGTTGCCCGGAGTAGTTTGGAGAATTCATAGAGCTCCAGTAAGGACCCTTACATTTTTTTAAACTACGGGCCTTTGCCCTTAGAACGTTAGCAGTGTGTGTTGTTGCTTCAGAGTCTCTATATATTTGGGGCACTTTGTACCCTCTCCTCCCTCCAAATGTCCCTCCTTTTCCTCTAATTACTTCGTGCATACTGTCCCTCTTCCTCCTCCTTCTCTTTGTGTCACAAGATCTTTCCGGCTTAGCACAGTTTCCATTCTTCCCAATTTACAGATTCACAAAACTGATTATTCATTTCATACCCAGAGAGAAAAGTCAAGTAGGCTAGAGACAACCCCAGTTATGTGCACAGCAGTCAATTGCAGCTCCACCTCTTATAAGTACAGTATGTGATTGAGAAAAGACCCCACCTACCTCATATACCACATCCTTTAATTCTTACTTGTGGATTTGCTCGAGATCTTGTATATATATATTCTGCCGAAGGACAGTTTATATTTTAGCTTACGAAAAAGGAAGGTTTGTGTGATTCCCTGTAAAAACGGTACTGTATATAGTACATAATACTGTACATGCTGTACGATATTCATTTCAGTACAACCCTCTATAGTAACAGGAAAAAAAAAATTAATAAACATATCTGTCTTGTACACAAAGGAGATCAAGCAAATATTGTATACGATATTTTAACCTTGTTTCGATGTGAAGGGCAGATACAGTACTGACGTGTTGTAAGAGTTGTGTGTGTGGGTGAGCCGGTGAGGGGGTGAGCTAGTTTCCACACAGCACTTTACTCTTTGCCAGACAGAGAGGTACTGACTAACTATAGTGACTAGACTACTGACTACACTACTTACTCTGACTGTACCGAGTGTTAGGGAGTGGATCCGTATGCTCTTTTTTGTGTCACAGATTTACGTGCTCATAGTCAGAATATCTATATATATGAGGTTACATTGACCTACACAAGTGCACTGAGCACATTTAATCGCTTCACATCAATGGCATTAGTGCAATCATGGATAAACTACGTGTATTGTTGAAAATATTCTCTCACCCACTGTATGTTATACATTTACAAAAGAAAAGAATGTTCGTATCATGGAGAAAACAATGGTCTTTAGGATGCATGTTTGTTGTCTGAAGCAGTTTTTGTTTGGTGGGCTGTGTCTGTATTAGAAAATATTTCACAACAGATACACAGTGTGTGTGTGTGTGTGTGTGTGTGTAGAATATGGCAGCAATAATGTGAGCAAATTGACTGATATTTAAAGAGACAGGATATCGAGTCACGAGGATCAAAGAATACAATAAAAAAAATATTTATTTAGCTGTCGTTCATGGAATACCTGCTCCGTATTTTTTTCTTTCTTGGAGGTAGCGAGACTCGATCGGTGAAGAGTTAAGAGGCTACTTACTGTACTCACTTGGTTTGTTGTGGGGAGTAGAAGGAAGGATGTGTGTACAGGTCCTCCTCACTGCTGCTTGACCAGAGTACCACCACTTGACCCTCACTGGTACAATACTCTTCTTCTTCCACCCACGCTGGTACTGCTACACGGGTCCTCACAAGGCTGTCGTGATGAGGGTCAAGAATCTGGCAACTACTTTCCAGCATCGTGTCGCTCAATGCTCCCCGACCCTCACCTGGAACTTGCCCATTCCAGTTGTTCGTGATTCCAGCCACTATCATGCCCTCCACACCACGTCCCTCTTCTCTCGTTGTCTGACCGATGCTTTCAGTCGTCGTTATGATAATTTCGTCGTGGTTTAATGGTGTTGTGGCGGCAAGTTCTCTGCCTGTCGAAGCCCCAGCAGTTTGACCCGAGGCTGAAGAACGGTGAGTGGGGACGAGTTCTGAGGACAGTGATCTGGATTGTGGTTCATCATTTGAATTGCCACCTTGAGAAGCGGAGGAGGAGAAGAGAACTGTAGGATAAAATTGGGGGCTGAAGATGGCCGAGTGAGTAATTCTTTCGGTGGCCACATCTGTCTCGCTCATTATCTAAGTTGAGAATAGCGGAAGATGATGTTCAAGCGTGTGTGAGTTCGAGGATAATATTTCTGATGGTAATGCTGTTTTTGGCGGTGGTGCTGCTGTGGATATGACATGTGGCATTCACAACTATAAACATGTATAGCTAGTCGATATGTAAACACCCGAACACAAGAAAGAAACAAGTGTCTGAGTCCACGATATAGCTAGTGGTGAGGGAGAGAGATGGAGGAGTACTGTATGAGGCTGGAGGAGAGAGAGAGAGAGAGAGAGAGAGAGAGAGAGAGAGAGAGAATATAGGAAGCTAGAAGAATGCAAGTAGTGAGGGATTGAGAGAGAGAAAATATATAGGAATAATTATGAAGCTAGAGAAATGAGTATGGTGAACGACTGAGAGAAGGACAGAAAAAGAGGCACCCACCCACCTTACTAACTAACTAACTAACTAACTGACTGACTGACAATCTAGTGAGCTTCAGGACTGACTGTGTGTGCCTGACCAGCGCTCCAAAACTATACTGTCTGTTCTTTATCGCAAATTCATCGTAGTCACCACACCACAGTTGCCACAACCGACCTGTGTGTGTGTGTGTGTGTGTTTACTTTGTTGGTTACACAGATTCCAAGGCCCAAGAAACGTGTGTGTGTGTGTGTGTGTGTGTGTGTGTACTGTAATGGTTTGGGGAATTGATTTGAAACTATAAGTGGAATTGATTTAAAACTGAAGAATTGATTTGAAACTTTGGAGAATTGATTTGACACTCTGGAGAGAATTTAGTCCCCCCCTCCCCCCCTCCCCCTGCGTCTATTGTTATTGTGTATAAGTGTGTCTGTCCATCCACCTCACCTAATGCATTCGTTCCCTCCCCACCGTTACTGTTCCATTAGACACTGGCCCAGTTTTCCTTCTCTCTGTTCTACAAGTAATGATGATATATAACTTTTTCCATAATGAAGGAGCGATATATATAGTCATGGTCAATAGTCCTGCAACACCTTCTATTGTAATGGCCTCGAAAAATGATCCGAAACTATAGTTGTTGGATTCTGCAATATTGATTCATAAGATTCATTCAAATGGCTCGCTTTTATTTACCAGGTTGCAGGACTTTTGACCATGACTGTACAGTCACTCATAAAAGTAAAGACACCCCCAGGCAAGACACCTTTTAAGTAGTGTGATATCGGTTCTGGTAACATTGTACAGCTGGTCACATTCCCGTGAGGCCCACCCAGCGTTGTCAATGTTGGCCGAGATAACCCGAAACACTAGTTGTGAGCTCTGCTCGCTCGAACCATTCACTGGTGGGAGGGAGAAGAAAGGAGGGATTTGAGGAGGGTAGGGGGGGGTGCCTATACAAGAGAGGTGAGAAATTATTCTTGGGGAGGTGAAAAATGTGTGGAAGCTTTAATAAAAGTACGAAAATACACCCGGTTATCAATTATTTATATACCGACATTCGTGTCAATTATTAACATCATTAAATGTAAGATTAAGTTTTTAATATTATGATGTAACACAAAAACAACCGAGGTAATATTATTGTGTACGGTATTTTTTCGTATAATATTCAATGGTTATCATCAAGCACTAAACGCTGAAAAATACTTACACAATAACTGAAAAAGAATCATGAACCAGAATGCTCTTTATTAAATGAAGGCAATGTGAATACCTTTATATTACTTGTGTCAAGTGTTGATACCACTAACACACACTTCCACATCCCCCGTATGTACAGTTGGGGAATAATGTATCTGAACACTATTGGCGACTTCTGGCAACATCCCCAAAAGTAAACACATCAATGAGAGAAAGTATTTATGAATTGAAGGAAAACTTTTATTTCACTGTCTGTGGTTGGTCGACGTCACCCAATATCAGTTATCCTTATGTAGTAATGAATAAATTTTGTCCAGTACTAACGTGTTTATCACTGACATTGTTACCAGAAGTCGTCAACGGTGTCCAGATACTTTGTTCCGCAACTGTACATACCTAACAGTCTATAATCAAGGCTCTCATTATCCCTCACGTGATAGCAGCCTTGTAATATTCTGAATACTTTTAATAATAGCCTGTTGTATTGAAATATTGGAATTTGACTATGAAACCCTTTTTTTGTCATTTGTCTCTTGGTAGCAAAAATTATTATTTGCTCTGTATCCCTCTTCTCCGTGTGTATCTCTCTTTTCTGTGTGCATGTAATATACTTATATATATATAAGCCATTACACACACACATAACATAATAATATTGGTGACAGAGGTTCTATTGGTTTTATCTGTCATGAGTTGCAAGAGAACTATATTCATAATTATTTAAACATTGTAATAGTTCCATCAAGTAATGCATGGGATGCACAGTTAAGGTTTCATCGAACATGTTAATAAAGAAGCTGGCAACTGTTTTCAACATTTCTTAAAATTAAACTTTATTGAAGGCGTGTTAAGGTCTGAAATCCTGTGTTTCCCATCATACAACACCTTCCCAATACTCACACCGTTGTATTTGATGCCGTATTGGTCTTTACTGTCTTCTGCTACAAGGTTGATATTAGTGTGACATTCCATATACACTCTACCACTACTCATACCATTGTATTTGATGCTGTATTGGTCTTTACTGTCTTCTGCTACAAGGTTGATATTAGTGTGAATTTCCATATACATCCTGCCTCGTGAACTGACTGACTGCACCACCTTACACATCTTCAAGTCATCAGGACTGCCAACATGTTGGAGAGGGAATATTTCCACCTTCAGTCTTCAATACCCTTACCAGTTTAGTGGTTTTCAACCAACTCATAATCCTCTTCGAGTATCAAAACTAATTTGGGCTAACGAGACTAGAGTCAACGTCAATCTCTAATTAATGCAAAAAAAAAAAAAAAAAAAAAAAATACAGTTGACAAGCCTGTGGGTGCCAGACGCATCTCCCTGGCCTCTGCTCACATGTATTATCTGCCAAAATAAAAAAAATTCGCTACCTAGAAACATGAAATACTGAGGGATTTATAGTAAATTATCAAACAGCACGTGTTCACTATATTCAATACAACGAGCTATTATTAAAAGTATTCAGAATATTACAAGGTTGCTATCACGTGAGGGATAATGAGAGCCTTTATATTTGACACGATTATAAACTGTTGGGTAGATACGGGGGAAATGGAAGTGTGTGTTAGTGGTATCAACACTTGACACATGTAATATAAAGGTATTCACATTTGCTTCATTTAATAAATAGCATTCTGGTTCATGATTCTTATTCAGTTATTGTGTAAGTATTTTTCAGCGTTTAGTGCATGATAATAACCATTAAATATTATACGAAAAAAGTATACAATAATGTTACCTCAGTTGTTTTTGTGTTACATCATAATATGAAAAAGTTAATCTTACCTTTAATGATGTTAATATTTGACACGAATATCGGTATATAAATAATTGATAAACAGGTGTACTTTCGTACTTTTATTAAAGCTTCCATTCATTTTTCACCTCCCCAAGAATAATTTCTCACCTCTCTTGTATAGGCACCCCCCCTACCCTCCTCAAATTCCTCCATACTTCTCCCTCCCACCAGTGAATGGTTCGAGCGAGCAGAGCTCACAACTAGTGTTTCGGGGTTATCTCGGCCAACATTGACAACGCTGGGTGGGCCTAACGGGAATGTGAACGTCAGAGGTGGTGTGGTGTGGGTTGTGTTTGGAGGAAGGTTGGTTTGCTCGAAACATTATCCCAACTCATGCTTCGTCTTATCTACCATTAGTTACAAATGTGTCGAGCAAATCAACTTCATCTCTCAAGCGCCATCACTGACGTCACGTACACTGTTGCCAGAACCGATATCACAAGTATAAGAAGATGACTGGCCTGTAGGGGTCTTAATTTTTATGAGTGACTGTACACTTTACAAAAGTTCCACCTGGACCACCCCCTCACTTGGCTTGGCTAACGTGGCAACAGCGCTTCGCTTTTGTGAGCTCCTGTGCATATACAAGACAACATTTCGAATCGGCAAAGCTTCATCTTCCTTATTCAGGTTGGAGAAAAGGGGGAGTGGAGGGGGGGTGAAGGGACAGACGGCTTGGTGGGTGGAAGGAGGGATGGTTGTGCAGAAAAGAGAAGTCACATGTGCTAATGCAACATTACAGTTATGTTAATATATTTATTAACATATCAGTAATGTGTTAACCCCTAAGTAATAAAAAAACATTTATTTACATATATTAATTTGTTTTTGGCCTTATTGCGTCATCGTAACTTGACTGTCAAATTTTTATGGGTGCCATCCCATGTAGGCTTACGTCACAATGGTACAGTTGACAGACTCGCAAAGGAAGCCTGCCATCTGCCTCCTCGTGGTGTTGGACGTCCTCTCTCCCTGACATGTTACCTTTCTAGAGTTCGCTCCGCCACTCTCCTCCCTGTACGGCGACGCAGGGATGCAGAGAGGCCCTTCAGCATCTCCATAACCCACTACGAGTCTGTCTGCCGTCACAAATATTCCTACCGTCGTCGAGGCCTCATGGTTCGGAGGCACAATGTAGTCTCTGCTCGTTTGAGGCTTGACTACCGGACACCGTGGCAGGTTGCTGGGATGCAAGGTGAGCCTCCCTTCACTGAGTGTCGCTTGTGTCGAGCGCCTCGTGCTAACACTATAGAGCACTATTGCCTGGCCTGCCCCACTGTCCGACACTTGCTGCCCCGGGGCCTGCCACTTGATGTGGTTTGTCGACACCTGCTGAACCATCAGGTTCTGGAGGAACTTCTGGTGCGCCACCCTCGTTTTGGTGGATTTACTTAAGTAATTCATGATGTAAATATTTGTTTGTATGCTTGTGCTTCATTCTGTTATGTTTTCGTGATGTGTGTGTGTGTGTGTGCGAGTGGCTGTAGTCATTGGATTCTCATGGGTCCCGCCTACCCGTATGTACTGTTGTCTGCCTGTTGATTGACACTACGGCGCAAAAAGTCTGTCAGTAAGAATTCATATAAATAGAACATCAGATTTAGTACAGCAGGGATGTATACAACACCTCGGTGTAACCACATATTTACTGTCAATACAACTGTTACTCGAATCCGACTCCGACCACAGATGTTTCATAATTACGACTCCGATGCAGACTATACCTCCAACTGAATTAATAATGACAATATTTCTTCATAGATTTACTCATACATATCATTACCTGATGTTTTATTTATATGAATTTTACCGACTCTGAATCCAACCCAAAACTTAAATATCCATAGCTCCATGGCTCTTCATTTCAATATATATTAAGATCAGAGTTTCAGACAAGCTGGTTTTAACATTGAATACTCATATGAATTATTATTCTTTGACATGTAAGGTTAAATCAGCACCTCTCTCTCTCTCTCTCTCTCTCTGTTCTTCATTTTTTTCCCTCCCCCACCTCCCCTTGTCCTCTCTCACCCCGTTGTCCTCCCCCACCCCCCTTGTCCTTCCCCATCCCCCCTTATCCTCCCCGAAATCCCCCCTTGTCCTCCCCCACCCCCCTTGTTCTTCCCCAGTCTCCGTTGTCCTCCCCAAAATCCCCCCTTGTCATCCCCCCTTGTCCTCCCCCAAATCCCCCTTGTCCTACCCCACCCCCCCTTTTCTTCCACCAGTCCCCACGGCAGCGTTCGACAACCTTCATGGCTGAATGTACAATTTTTTCAACGGGTCACACAGCACCACAAACACGCACGTAAAACCTTTTGTTCTCTTTCTCACCCCAGGCACCTACCTACCTACCTAGCTGTAGTATCAGATCTGCTTGTCATTAAGGACCCTGTGATCGTGTATGAGAATTGGAGGCTTTTAATTCCTACTGACTATACCACGAAACACGCTCCTTCCATATAGGTGTGTGTGTGTGTGTGTGTTTCGTGGCAGTATTTGATGGACTCGTTTACCTCCAATTTTCTGACTACATCACAGGGTCCCTTAAGTTGAATTGGGTTATATATTTTTGTTGTTGATTTGAGCTAATATATCTTTCAATGCGAGAGGAAATATTTAATTGTTGACATGGCTTTTTTTTTCGTAATTGTGAGCAGGTGTTTGTTGATTTGGGATATTTATATTTTTTGTTGTTGATTTGAGCTTATATCTTTCATTGTGAGAGAAGGTATTTGTTTCATTTAGGCTATATTCTTAATTGTCAGAAGGTGTTTGTTGAATTGGGGCCTATTTTTGTTGTTGTTGTTGTTGAATTGGACCATATATTTTGTTGAATTGAGCAATATTATTTGTCGTTTATGGGCTTATATTCTTAATTGTCAGAAGGTGTTTGTTGAATTGGGCAATATTTTTTTGTCGATTCGTGTTTTATTCATTGTTGATTTGTGTTCTATCTTTCATTGTGAAGTGTGGATAATGGAACCTTGATAATGTCCCGTACCAACAGTGTATATAAAGCACAGTAGCCCACGTGGTTTTTATTATTATTATTATTATTATTTTTTTTATTATTATTTTTTTTTTTTTTTTTTTACTACCACGTGTGTACCTTTTGTTGTGGGTTTGGACAAGTTAAGTTTATTTTTTTTCCTGTCTTTCTTTTTCTTTTGTTTTCCTGCAAGGTATTATTTCATTATTTCATATGTATGATACTTAAATTCTTGAACGATGGAATTTTTCTGTATCGTATATACTTATTGATCATTCATGGCGTTATTCCACATACTACTACTACTACTATTACTACTACTATTATTAATATTACTACTACTACTACTAACTATTATTACTACTACTACTACTACTACTACTACTACTACTACTACTACTACTACTACTACTACTACTACTACTACTACTACTACTACTACTACTACTACTACTTACTACTACTACTACTACTACTACTTACTACTACTACTAGTACTACTACTGCTACTACTACTAGTACTACTACTGCTACTACTACTAATACTACTGCTACTACTACTAGTACTACTTACTACTACTACTACTACTACTACTACTAATTACTACTACTACTACTACTACTACTACTACTACTACTACTACTACTACTACTACTACTACTACTACTCTTATTACTACTACTACTACTACTACTACTACTACTACTACTATTACTACTATTCTCATAACTCGTCGATATGTATGTATGTACAGTCACGAGCCAAAATATGTATTCCAAGTCTTGTTGAAGTTTGGAATCAACATCTGACCTCGTTGTATAGATTAAGTAAGGGAAAATTGGAGATAAAAGAGTTCTTCAAATTTTGCCACGAAAAAAAAAAAAAAAAAAAAACAGCACCTATATGGAAGGAGCTTGTTTCGTGGTAGGCTATAGTTTGCAGGAATTAAAACCCTCCAATTCTCATACACAATCACAAGATCCTTTAGTTAGGGATGTAGAGTATTCATTTTCTGTGACGATGCTATGAAAGAAACGTAGCTCTAAATGACTAACTCATATATTTATGTATTGGGTTGTACTGATATGTGTAATTTAAATTCATAGACTTTAGTGACGGTATCCCTAACATTGTCGAGATCTCTGGTAATTATAAAGTCCTTAAAACAAATGATTATCCATGATTTGTTATCAATTATTATATTTACTTATTTATTTATTTATAAATTGTATATATTGTATAATCACGTTCAATTGTCCTGTCAACACCTTTGAATAAAACGGCTTCGATAAGTTATGTGAAATCTGTGTGAATCTTATGAACAAATATTACGTTTATAAGATTCACTCAGATGGTTCACTTTCATTCACCAGAGACAGTACTTTTGATCGTGACTGTTCCTGGTTTAGCCGCATCACACACACACACACACACACATCCGTAGGGGCCGTATAAAGCCTCGCTGATTCCGGAAGAAACAACCGGACTCGTAAAAGGTGGAGAAGTTACAGGGGAGATTTTTGCGTGTGTGTGTGTGTGTGTGTGTGTGTGTGTGTTGGAAGGTCTCTGATTCTTCCTCCAAGCTATGCCACGAAACAGACAGATCCTTATTGCTACGTAATGTTTTCTGGTATAGTTTGGAGGAATCGATAGAGAGACTTTTCAATTCACCCACAAAAGAATCTCCCCTTAAGGACCCTGTGATCGTGTAAGGGAGTTGGTTGATGACTCCTGCTGATTCCTCCCCTTAAGAACCCTGTGATCGTGTAAGGGAGGTGGTTGATGGCTCCTAGTTCCCCCTGACTATGCCACGAAACATGCTCCTTCAATATAGGTGGTGTTTCGTGGCAATGTTTGAAGGACTCACTATAAAACCTTCAATTTTCTTACTACATCACGGGGTCCCTTAAGGTGGAAGTGCAGTGTTGGTAAATCTGGAGCAACCGATTCCTCCAAACTATTCCAAGCAACAGAACACCATTATTTTTTGTTCATCTGGTCCTGTTTCCTGGCATACTTTGGAGGAATCATGGCACTCCAATGTAACAAAAGTGAATTACCCCCTTAATGGTTGTTTAGGTGCATCCCTGGCCGAGGATGACGGAGTGGGCCGCGAGGGAAACACAGGCAAACAAACAAGTACATCACGGGTGCACACACACACACACACACACACACACACATATGACTGGGTTGCTCGTTCTCCTTACACACACACACACACACACATACATACATGACGGGGTTGCTCGTCCGCCTCACACACACACACACACACACATATGACTGGGTTGCTCGTCCTCCACACACACACACACACGATAGAAGGAATAGTAGTCTTGGAAGGTCTTATGGGTAAGGTTAGGTTAAGTTAGGTTTCTTATGGGTTAGGTTAGGTTAGATTAGATTAGGTGCCTTACAGTACAAACAACACGAAGGACGATAAGAGAGAGAGAGAGAGAGAGAGAGAGAGAGAGAGAGAGAGAGAGAGAGAGAGAGAGAGAGAGAGAGAGAACGGAAAGGAGAAAAGAGGGATCAGAATCTATCGGTCTGACCACCAACACCTTCAGAAGTAATCCAATCTGCTGGTCCACATTGATCCACCCACTCACTGTATAGGACCCGCCCTGGGAATCCTTAAGGGGGAAGTTTTATTATGTTGGTAATTCTGGAGCAACTGAATCCTCCAAACTATTCCAAGCAACAGAACACCATTATTTTTGCTCTTCTGGTCCCGTTTCCTAGCATACTTTGGAGGAATCATGGCACTCCAATGTACCAAAAAAGAATTACCACCTTAACACCTAAACAAAATACTAATGTTTACCTCCACTCACTCAATTCACGCTTTGTATAGTCAAGTTGTATTATCAGCTGACCCATTGCTACTTCAGTCTTTAATTAAGGGGAGGATACAGTGTTGGTAAATCCGGAGCAAATTATTCCTCCAAACTATTCCCTGCAACAGACCACCATTATTTTTGTTCATCTAGTCCTGTTTCCTCCTGGCATACTTTGGAGGAATCAAGGCGTTCTAATGCACCAAAAGTATATTCTCCCCTTAACGCCCAAACAAACTACGATAGTACAATTATATACCTCTACCCAATCCACGCTTTGTATAGTCAAGTTGTATTTTCAGCTGACCCATTGCTACTTTCGTCTTTAAGGGGGTGCGGGAGTAGGGGACAGGCTTGGGGGGTGGGACTGGGGGTGTGGTGCGGGAATAGGGGGACAGGCTTGGGGTGGGTAGAAAGCCTGTCCCCTATTCCTGCACCCCCCTAACCCCCCCAACCCTGTCCCCCTACTCCTGCACCCCCCAAAACCCCCCCAAGCCTGTCCCCCTATTCCCGCACCCCCTTAACCCCGACCCAATCCAGGCTTTAGTTACTCTTACAGCCTATATCTATCTACTTTCATCTGCAATATTATTAGTTACGGTACGTCGATATTCTATGACGCTTAAATAAGGGGAGATTCTTTTGTTGGTGAATTTGAAGGTCTCTGATTCCTCCTAACTATGCCACGAAGCAGATCCTTTACATGTACACAATTGGAGGGCGTCTGTTTTCTGGCATATATAGTTACTAGGAGGAATCAGTAGCCCTTTCAATTCATCACCAACAAGATAATCTCCCCTTAAGTAATGGTAGAGGACTTCATTAGGTTTCTCGGTTACTGGTGAATTTAGAAGAGTTACTGGTTCCTCCAAACTCTTCCTTAAAACAGACGAGGGTAGAGTAGTGTCATGGGTGGATCTTAGGATGGAGGGAGAATAGTATTGGTGGAGGTGTAGGAGGGAGAGCAGTGTCTTTGGAGGAGGGAGAGTAGTGTTAGTGGTGGTGGAGGGAAAGTAGTGGTGGGGGGAGAGTACAGTCATTGGTAGGTAGTGTCACTGGTGGGAGAGTAGTGTCAGTGGTAGTGGTGGAGGGAGAGTAGTGTGTCAGGGGTGGGAGAGCAGTGTCAGTGGTAGGTAGTGTCAGTGGAGGGTGTGTATAGTGTCAGTGGTAGTGGTGGAGGGAGAGTAGTGTGTCAGTGGTAGGTAGTGTCAGTAGTAGTAGTGAAGGGAGAGTAGTGTGTCAGTGGAAGGTAGTGGTGGAGGGAGAGTAGTGTGTCAGTGGTAGGTAGTGGTGGAGGTAGGGACTGGGCACACGGTGAGCAGTTTACGCCAAGGTCCGGGTTACTAAGCATCGCGTGGAGGCCGTTACCCTGAGCTACAGTGATAAGCAGGGGGCGCACCGGGCTCCCCTTTGCCTTGCCTTGCCTTCCCTTGCCTTGCTTCGCCTCGCCTTGTCTTTCCTTGCCTTCTCTTACCTTCCCTTGCCTCGCCTCACCTTTCCTTGCCTTGTCTTGCGTTCCCTTGCCTCGCCTTACCTTCTCTTACCTTCCCTTACCTCTTGCATTGCTTTGCTTCGCCTTTCCTTGCCTTGCCTTACCTTCTCTTACCTTCCCTTGCCTCTTGCCTTGCTTTGCTTCGCCTTTCCTTGCCTCTTCTTGTCTTCCCTTGCCTCGCCTTGCCTTCCCTCTTCTTGTCTTACCTCTTGCCTTGCTTTGCTTTCACTTTCCTTGCCTCTTCTTGTCTTCCCTTGCTTTCCCTTGCCTCGCCTCGCCTTTCCTTGCTTTCCCTCTTCTTGTCTTCCCTTCCCTTGCCTTTCATTTCTTTCCCTCCCCTCGCCTAGCCTTGCCGTCCTCATTTACCCACACACATTTTTATTTCCCCTTCTCCTTCCCTCCCTCACCTGTCACCGCCTTCGTGTTATAGACTCACTTCTCTTCATTAATTCTTTGGTTTTCTTTTGATAGTAACGTTACGAGTCCACTTTTTCTATTACTTCCAAACTATGCTAAAATAACAAACAAACAAAAGCTCCTCCATTTCCCTGATTTATCGAAACTAGTATTTTTGGTGTGATTTGCTTAGATTGCATTTCATATACCGATAATAATAAACTGGAAAATAATTATATGAGGGGGCCGGTTCATTTTCACCAGATAAAAATGAAAATAAAATTGAGTATACGAACACCACCCATGAACCACTATATGAACCACTAAAATGAACCACTATACAACACTATACTTCGAACAGCATATTCTCACCATACACACACACACACCCATATAGCACACGGCAAGATGAAACACACACATTAATACACTCAGCAACAAACACACATACCGGTGTTAGCCTACTGCATTCAGCAAGAAGAAATACACATATATACTACATTCAGCACACGGCAAAAATCACACATATTAATACACTCAGCACTGCAAAAAAAAAAAAAAAAAAAAAAATACACACACACATATGACAACAATCAGCAAAAAACACACATATTAATACACTCAGCACTGCAAAAAAAAACCACATATTAATACACTCAGCACTCTACAAGAACACACACACACACACACACACACACATACATTAGCCTACTACACACCTGCCCCTCCCTCCACAATGACGACTGTGAATGATTCGGCTCCATTTCTTGTAAAGTTAGACGGGCTGGTTGGGTAAACATAACATGGGTTCGTTAGCCGTGTAGCAGACAGGCCGCGTTAGTTATAAGCACTGGGAGACCCGTATACAGTGCCAGTGTTACCAACGTTGCCGCGCCACTATACCTTATGGGGGGGTGGGAATAGGGGGGACAGGCTTGGGGGGAGTTTTGGAGGGTGCGGGAGTAGGGGACAGGTTTTGGGGGGTGCGGGAGTAGGGGGACAGGCTTGGGGGGAGTTTTGGGGGGTGCGGGAGTAGGGGGACAGATTTTGGGGGGGTGCGGGAGTAGGGGGACAGGCTTGGGGGGAGTTTTGGGGGGTGCGGGAGTAGGGGACAGGTTTTGGGGGGTGCGGGAGTAGGGGGACAGGCTTGGGGGTGGGGTGGGGTTAGGGGAGTGTGGGAATAGGGGACAGGCTTTCTACCCACCCCAAGCCTGTCCCCTACTCCCGCACCCCCTTAAGCCAGGGGGGGATGGTGCAGTACGTGTTGGTAGGTATATCTGGAGTAACTGATTCCCTCCATACTATTCCAGGCAACAGGCTATCATTATTTTTGTTTATCAGGTCGTGTTTCCTGGCATGCTTTGGAGGAGTGAAGGAGCTCCAATGTGTACCAAAAGTGTCTTATGTATACTCCCTTAAGGTGGTAATTCTTTTTTGTTACATTGGAGTGCCATGATTCCTCCAAAGTATGCCAGGAAACAGGACCAGATGAACACAAATAATGGTGTTCTGTTGCATGGAATAGTTTGAAGGATTCAGTTGCTCCAGATTTATCAACACAAAACATCCCCCTTAACCCACACACTCGCTGACCTTATCTCTGGGATCGAAGGCACGGTTCTCCCGCTTGGATATTACTGAAGGCGGAGATAAAAACTTCTCATGGGGTGTAAAAAGAGACTAAAAAAATAACAACACCAACAACAACAACAACAACAACAGAGGACTGACTATTCATGAACGTAGAAGATGCGTGAAAACTCGAAAACACGTCATGAATACCGAGGTGGGGTTGTCCATGGTACCACTGTCCCGTTTACTGTGATGGAAGGAGAAGTGTGTGTGTGTTTATTACCAAGCTGCTGACAGGTGTATTTGCTGCGCCCTTCCTCTGCTTTTGTTTCTCTCTTGTTTGTGTTCATGGGAAGGCAGAACAGATGTGACGCGATCAGAGATGGATAAGACGGGAACAGTGTACGAGCCTAATAATATTATTCGCGAGTGCCAGCGGTCGTCCCAAAACAAACAAACTTAACTGACTAACATAACTAAAAGGAAGTATTTGTTTTTTATTCATATCTGGTGAAATGGAAAACTATTGATTCCTGTAAACTGTGCCAGGACACAAACAGATCACTTCAGTTTAAGTTGAAAACAAGATGGAAGACGGTGGAATGAAGCCTTAGTTAGATTGACCAGAGGACGGAGATACAGAGTGATACCCGTTTTTTGCCGACTCTCTCTCTCTCTCTCTCTCTCTCTTGATTTGATTGTTTTGGTTATATATTTTAAGTATCCATCTACATCACTCTCTTCCATATTGTTGTTGTTGTTGTTGTTGTTAATGTTGTTGTTGTAGAAAGTGTGCTGCTCCCTCCAAGTGCAAGCCTACCCCTCCCATCTTTCTTCCTCCCTCCCTCCCTACCTCTCTCCCGCCCTCCCATCTTCTTTCCCTCCCTCCCTCCCTCCATGCTCTCTCCCATCTTCTATCCCTCCCACCCTCCCTCCCATCTTCTATCCCTCCCTCCCTCCCATCTTTCCTCCCTCTCTCCCGCCCTCCCATCTTCTCTCTCTTCCTCCCGCCCTCCCATCTTCCTCCTGCCCTCCCTCCCATCATCTTCCCTCCCTCCCTCCCTCCCATCTTCTATCCCTCCCTCCCGCCCTCCCATCTTCTATCCCTCCCGCCCTCCCATCTTCCTCCTGCCCTCCCTTCCATCTTCTATCCCTCTCTCCCTCCCGCCCTCCCATCTTCTCTCCCTCCCTCCCTCCCTCCCATCTTCTCTCCCTCCTTCCCTCCCTCCCTCGCTCGCTCGCTATTCCGGCTTTATCTTCTGTCATACGTCTCACGCCATGCTCTTTCCCCGTCTCGCATTTCTTCCCCTTGCTCTGTGTGTTTGTATATATCTGAATACCATGTAAACACGTAGCTAGGTTTTGTGTGTGTGTGTTATTTTTTTTTTTTTTTTTACAGCATTGGAATAGATATTTAGCGATATTTGGTTAGTATATTGTTACATTGTCATCATTGTCATGTATACCAGCATTTGATATAAGTATTTATATTATATTACAAGTACTGTTTTAAATGCTTTACTTACGGGGGTAATAATAATCTCAATACATATTATAAAGAAATATTATTGCTCCAAATAATGCAACATAACAGTAGAGTGGTTTAGGAGGTGTTTCCCAAATATATGTTTGGAAATGTATATATACGTTTAGTATTTCTATTGACTTTATTGGACCATGAGAATGTTTTGAGATAGCCTTCGTGTAAACACAAACCATCACTCGCAAATTTCATTCAGAAACATGCATCCAAAAATTACATCATCAGCAGAAAAAGCAACACTGATAACTTGGCTACCCTGTCTACCAGAACAAGATTAAAAAAGAGACTCCCTGCCCAAGTTGCTCTGGTTCCATCTTTAGGCCTCCTCCACTATCCAGTCGTCTACGCATCCATCATTCCTTATAGATGAGAAGGCAATGCGTCGTGATACACAAGAGACGAGGGAGGTATAGTGGTGGTGGTGGCCAGTTTGGGTCTGACTTATTCAGTACTTGCCGTAACTCAATATTTAGCACGAGATCTTAACAAACATGAAGATAAACTTTGGGGAATAGGAGTGTCGCGGAGGTGGTGTGTGTGTGTGTGTGTGTCCCCCCCCCCCCACCCAAACGGAGAGTCCCTTCGCCCGCTCCTCCCCCTCCAATATTCACTACTTCACCGAGGGTCGACCCCGAAAACGATTAGTCCGCGATCAATGACAATTAGGTCGTTTATCACCTTCCCACACATCACTGGTACGGTTCAAGGTGACGACAGAAGGAAGATAGTGGTGGTGGGGTGACTAGGGCAGGTAGGAAGGTGGTAGTGGTGGTGGTGGGGTAACTGGGGCAGGTAGGAAGGTGGTAGTGGTGGTGGTGGTGGGGTGACTAGGGCAGGTAGGAAGGTGGTAGTGGTGGTGGTGGGGTGACTAGGGCAGGTAGGAAGGTGGTAGGTGGTTGTGGTGGGGTAACTGGGGCAGGTAGGTAGGTGGTTGTGGTAGTGGTACTTGGTGGTGTGGCTGGGCAAGTGGTAGGAAGGCAGGGAAGGACAGAAAACAGTAGGTTGGTGTATATTATTTCTATTGGAAGGGCAAGTGGGCGGGTAGACACTTCATTTCAGTCGAGAAGAGTAAAAACTAAAAACTATTGAACGACTGGACAGTAGTGCTGCAGACATACGAAACAAAGAAACTTAAAACGGACCTCTCATAGGGTAGAACACACCACTGCACACAACGTCTCATCATACCCTTCCTATAACTCTATCTCTCCATGGTTCGAAGATTTTATTTTATCGTTTCATCATCCTCGATATTATTAAGTAACAACTATTAACTCTGAAAACTGTACATAGGCTATATATCATTCTCGCCAGCCCTAACAACTTTGAATTCATAGGGATTCGACTCTTTGAAATCGAGGCGGTATTTCAACACTTAAAAAATACTTACGAACACA